>UZAE01012261.1:10000-39367 GCA_900617975.1 Rodentolepis nana
CTGAGTCAGTCAGGCTTTACTAGCGTAGCAATCCGTGGAGCTATAGCTTAGCTGTTCTGGGAGTCTAGCTAGGTGTTGGAGAATCTGCCATAGAGATTTCGGTCAGGCTTTACTAGCGTAGCAATCCGCTACAATGCAATCCGGTCAGGCTTTACTAAGGTAGCAATCCGTTACAATTCTCAACAGTCAGGCTTTACTAGCGTAGCATTCTGCTACAGACTTTCTACCTTCCCTGAATCAATAAATACCTTTTAATTCAACTTGAAACCGTGAACTTGTTATTGTAATCCATTAAATAAGCACACTTGGTAAAGTACGATGATGTACAGGGTTGTTTCTTTACATAAATTAAAAGTAAAAAAATCTGTGAGCCTGTTTTAACCTGATTGAGTCAATAACATTGGAGTTCCATAAGTGGTGAACACATACTATTTACCTTCGCCTACAATTTTGCAGTGGAAAATGCAATGGGATCTTCGTTTTTTAACAAACAATAGTTTCATTAAATGCTTGACAAACAATCAGCCGAAATATCTGTTCTGCAACAACTATACAAATTTCTTAAAATCTTGTCCCAAATTCCTCCCGATATCTTTCTTTCCTGTCTCTCTTAAAGATTTTTTTCATTGTGGCTACTGATGAAGTCAGTTGTGACATGAAATTATACCTACCAGTCAGAGAAAGTGTACAGGTTGGAATCTTCCATTTCTAAAATGGTACTCTCATGATTAATCTCTGAGCATATCATGTCTAAACAACAATCACTCAAAATCTTGTTAACAGTTAGAGGAAAATATAAAGGTTTTCCTATTCTTGCTTTCCTCCGAAACCATGAATGGTTAGTGGAATCACCTTCGAGCTAAAAGAAAGTTCAATTATGGAAGTAACCCAAAATTACCTCAAAAAGCCATCCCTTTAAATCTCCTGAATTCGAACTTACTCAAAAACCCGAGTCTAGCATTATGAAATGTGAGTAATGGAATATTTGTAGATTACTTCAAGGATGATATCTCCAATGCTGAAGTTATCGAATATTGTAAGATTTTCAACTTCCTTACTTTCATTTGCTCCTCTTAATTGACTGAAATTTTGTTCTTTCAGAACCTATTTCCCAATTTTCGTGTTCCATTAACGTTCTATACTCAAATTAACATACGTATTATTGCGTAGACGGGGTGTGCGATAGACTTACCTCCACGTGGTGTACCCTGGGCAATGTATACTCATACGACAAAAAAATCTATTAACCGGCAGTTGACTTCAAACTACCACGACCCCCCTGGTTGTCATATTCGACCCATTCCAATGCACTCACCTTACCTTTTTCTCTACCTTTGTGTCTGTCTGCCTCTTTTACATCTGGGAATCGCTCTTCTCTTCCCCACCCCTCGACTTTCTGCTACTTTGATGAACCTTCCCTCTGTGAAGCCCGAAGTCAGCTAAAGGGCTAATGATAAGTGTCATAAAGCCCGCTATTTGAAATAAATAAATAAATTATTGCATAGACTATTAGTTTCACGGAGTCTACTAATTGAAGAAAGTGACGATTAAGTATAGTCAGTTAAAATTGTTCTGAAACATAAAATGTTTGCATAAAAAGAAATTTTGGAACAAATATTGAAAAAAATTTAAGATCATTGTAAGAAAGTGTTGAAGGGAGCTTATCATCATACAAACTTTTCAAATATTTTTTGCTTGACGAAAGATTATCCATTTAATATTTTTAAACCTTATTCTTGAAAATGATATGCATTGCTTAAGTTATTTACGTGGGCTAATGTGAATTAAGCTTTATTGCAATTAGCTAAATTGGGAGATTTTAGGATTTGAATTTGGGTTCTCCTTGGCTGGAATTTCGACTTGTAGATCGTAAAAAGAGTGCGGCCCATTGTTATAACTTAATGATACGCGTCCATGCTGCCGACAACACCCATTCAAACAGTATCGGTATGACAGACGCAAAATTATCCTAATTTCCATGAAAATAATCGTCACTAAAATTGCATGGAACATGCTTTAGATCGAACGTTATCTTGGCTACTTTCCTTTTCGGCACAAAACCAAGCTGAAGGTATGTTGATCTTTCGATAAAATGAGAATTAAGTTCGTCGAAAGTAGAAATTACTTCTGATATAACCATAATCTCAAGGAAGCCTTAAAAATCCCTGGGTTATGAAAAACTAGAGCCGGGCTCCCTATTTGCAACCGATGTCTGCAAACTGGGGAACAAAGCTAAGGCTTGACTTACTGAGTCAGCATTATCTCATTAGCAACCTATGCAACAGACTGTCAACTTAATCTATTTGACCACTACTGCCTATCAACTTGGCCTCTTGGACCTGCTCATAAATGCTATCTCCAATCGCATATTTTTTAAGACATTCATCTTTCAATTCACAGAAGTGATGTTGTTCCAGCATTTTCTCTAAGAGCCTCATGAGGATAACCTTGAGGCGAAATTATCATTGAACAACCATTTCCACTAATAATCTTACTTATGGTTCTCGAAGAGCTTAATTACTAGGAACTAATAGACATGTTAAAAGACTTTTTCGTATTCAAACTGAATTGCACATATTGCTCTTATTCAGAAAGCTAGTAGAAATATTCTCGATGTTCGGACTATTCTACAGGTTAAAATGCCACATTACAGCCAAACCGTTATTCATTATCCATATCTGATAACGCATCGATCCTTATTGATGCTTTGTAGTGTTTGATATAGCACAGGCTTCTCTGAAAAATGAATTTTTACCAGAGCCAAGTGAGCTACTGATTATACTAATGTTCCAGGCATCACCTGCTATGCTCGATGGAATAATGGGCACCTTGAAACCGTGTGCTTTCGGTACCACAGTATTTCGAGACGATAATACTTTTTTTTATGCCGATCTCAGTAAAAACTGCAAATAATATGTCTTCATAGTTGATCAATCTACAGTTAACATCTTTTGACTAGAAGCGCAAATTCCTTTTGCAGCCTATCAAGCATCTAGAATAGATCTTTTATGTAAATGGCATGCTAAACGTGTGCATACTGACAGAAATGGATAGGGATATTAAAGCAGTTGTCAAAAGACACATTAAATACCTGCAATTGGCCAAACTTACCCCTACTAGGAACTCTTTCTTTGGCCTAAAACTACAGCTCTATGCATACGATCGAATTTTGCTGGAGCAGCCAGTGATCTCTTCTCTTGTTCTGATAGCTTCCTACTCAAAGTGGTCCAAAGCTAAAGCATTAAAGTTCACTTCAACGACCATGTCAACCGACAGCCTTCACTATTTATTTTCAACTCGGGGTGTGCGAAAGACTTATCTCCCTGGGCAATGTATGCTCATACGACAAAATGGTCTATTAACAGACAGTTGACTTCAAACTGTATGCCATATTCAATCACTTCCACAGTATTCATCTTACCTTTTTCTCTACCTTTTTGTCTGCCTGTCACTTTTACATCTATGAATAACTCTTCTATCCCCCCCCCCCATAACGACTTTTCTCATTTTGATGTTTCACAGCTCCGTGGAGCCTAAAGTCAGCTAATGGGCTGACGATAACTATCAAAACGCCTGTCATTTGAAATAAATAAATAAATACTTTCAACTCATGGACTACCAGTGGCTATTGCTACCGATTAAGGCACCTTGGTCTTTTCCAACCTCTTTCATGGATTTTTGCTTAATTTTACTGTCCAAAAATGTTGTGAGTTGGATATTTTAGGTTGAAACTTATTTACTTCTTGGATCATCCCTAGCAAATATTCAGGAGAAAGAGCATCGGATTTAATCAAAGGTCTATTTAATTCAAGTTACACAAGATGTTATGGTAGTAGGGTTCAATTAAAGCGGAATATCCGCCACAATATATTGGAGAAGCATGGCACATGTTGAGCACTCGGGAACTCGGCAGACCAAGACGCATATTTAAAATTTGGGTTGCAAAGTTATGTAATTGTGAGTAATTAATTCAAGGGTGCAAAACTTCAAATAAAAAGCAAGATATGTGAAACCTTTTCATTGATAAATAAACTTAATTCTCGGCTTAAATTCGATTCCATTGCTTGAAGTATTTTTTTGTATTCGTTTACTACCATCCATGTTATAGAATTTTTCCATTATCACAGAGTCAGAGCCCTTGAACGAAATTAATTAGAGTTAGAATTAAATGATTACTGGGATTGCACAGTAGGAATGAATATTTATTTATTTTATATGGCAGGCGTTTTGATAGTTATCATTAACCCTTTTGCTAACTTCGGGCTTCACAGAGAGGAGGATGAACATCAAAGTGACAAAAAGTCGAGAGGGGGACAGAATAATGATTCACAGATGTGAAAGAATCAGACAGACACAAAGGCAGATAAAAGGTAAGATGAGTACTGTGAAAGGGGTGGAATATGACATACAGTGGGGTCATGGTAGTTTGAAGTGAGAAGTAAATTGCCTGTTAATAGATTTTATTACCGTAAGTGAATACGTTCCCTAGGGTACAACACGTAGAGATAAGTCTATCACGCACCCCGTAGGAATGAATATAAATCTTAATGAACTTTGGAACTAACAAATCAGTTTAATTTGTTTAGAAACACATGAAGGGGCCAGGTATGGCATGACATATTGATTGAAATTCTCTCAATTCCACACAAATTGTGGAGTCTTTCTGATTTTCTACTTCTGTAATGACCATCACCGTCTGTATACTCGAACAACAGGCACTCGTCTAATCTATGGACATAACGACCAATGGACATCCTCTTAACCCCTGAAGCATCTGAACATCTTCACGAGTCCTTTACTATCATCAACTCCACATTTTGCCATACTCGTAGAAATTACCATTCCCAAGCACTCATTCTCAAAAGCGAATTCAAATTTCACCATCTTCGACATATTTTGGAAGCATTTATTAGGCCTTTCTAAGTATTCCAACTACATTTATAAAATAAATAATGAATATTTTGCATCACTACATCTTACCATGCCAATAATGCATCATTGAGCTAATTCATTATGTACGCGATTTATGCTAGTTCTGTTGATTCGAATGGAGATTGTGTGCTAAATTAAGCTGTGTTGGCACGATGAGTATCAAAATGTTCGAATTTTTTATAAGTATTCATAACAATGAAAAATATACACTCTTGAACTGTTTTTGCCACCAAAACGGAGTACTGAATTATAATTAAACGAATTTTGAACTTTTCTCTCACAATTACCATTCATTTACGGTTATGCTTCAAATTTCCACTTTGGTAACTTTTTTTATTACATGTAGTATAATCATAATTAATCAAAATTTCATTGAAATTTCCTTTAGTTTCTTGTTATAGTGGAAATTGATTATGAAAGAATGTTAAAGGAAAAATATAAGCTTTTCTTGGAATATATTTAGTCAATGAACAATCTCCCATCTGTAAATCATGTTTGCCAGCTTAGTGACTCTTATATAGTTCAGGATTTAAAGTGGGACACGTCATCGCTTAACGCGTCATCGCATGCTTGCATGCCAGGGGTGCACGATGAACTTACCTCCACGTGGTGCACCCTGGGCAACGTATACTCATACGGCAAAAAAGTCTATTATTCTGCAGTTGACTTCTGACCACACTGTATGCCATATTCCACCACTTCCACAGTACTCACATCACATTTTTTCTAAATTTTCTACCTTCGTCTTTGAAACACTCTTCTGTCCCCCCCTCTCCACTTTTTTTTCACTTTGATGTTCCCTCCCGCCTGTGAAGTCTGAAGTCACCTAAAGGGCTAATAATAACCATTAAACGCCTGCCATTTGATATAAATAAATACTTACTGGGTAAACGTGTTGCTTGCCATACGTCTTTTTCCTCTATAGCCGGGCTGTAGTTTATCTAGTTCTGGGAGTTTGGCTAGATGTTGGAGAATCTGCCACACAGATTTCTGAGTCAGTCAGGCTTTACTAGTGTAGCAATCCGCTTCATATCACTGACAGACTCAGCAAGAGAGGAGTAGTACGGAAATTATAAACACATGAGCTGGTTTCGCATATACGGTTATACGTAAATGATCGGAATAATTCGCGAATCGCAATTCCATTGAAATTGGATAATATTAACCAGTAAGAACTTGGCACTGTGAATGGTATTCACTCCAAAAGTTGGCTAAACAGTGGCCGCCTTTCATTACTTGATCGGCAGATTCTTTTATAAAAACAGCAACTCATTAAAGATGCGTAAGTAGAACTCATTTTCTCCACTAATTATGACAATGATAATTTATCTCATGCATTATTTCTTCCCTATCAGGAGGAATAATTAAGGAAAATGCACAATTTTATGAGCAGCTGCAAGTGAAATCCTATTGGTTGTTAAATGACAGGGAGTATTTCAAAGCCTTTAAGGAATAAGAATATATATATATATATATATATATATATATATATATATATTCCGTTATATATATATATATATATATATATATATATATATATATAACGGAATAAAGAGTTTACTAAGAAATATAGATTCAGGTAGTCGGAGAGGCTTGTAGTAACCTTGCTGATATTAAACTGTATCATGGGGTCTAAAGGTGTTCTCACCTGAGATCAAGTAAACCTCCCTCATCTCTAAGTGGGTGGAAGGGTATTTGTGCGAGTGTGGGAAAGTTCAATGACCAAAAATATTTTGTAACAATCCTCTGTGGTATTATAATTTTCCAGAGTCTATGCTACCTCATATTTCACTTCAGTGTCAGTATATTTTAAGATTTGGTCAACTTGCATTCATTTCACCCCACTTTGCTTTGGATAAAACTCTCCTTTATTAACAGTTTGACAGCACTCACTACACTTCAGACAACAAGTCCCAATCCATTGATAAAACACTGGATGCTGGTCGTATAGACCTATTATTTTGTGCAAAACATTGTTAAAGCAAGTTCAAGTTGGGTAGTAGTCAAATATCTTGTAAACTATAAGTATTTTCTCGTTTGGCACGAGAGCGTACGAGAATCAATCGTTGAGCAGAAGCTGCACATATGAAGGTTGGTAAAACGATGTGGGAGTGACTACGTCACTTCACTCTCAATAGACCCCGTTCATCACCTTTCTGCCTTATACCACATTGTGCTGAAGGTAGCAGTGGGCTTGGAGAATAAAAACTTACCAAAACCCCATTTTCTGGACTCTTGATTTGAATAAATATTAATGCATGAGTCATTGTAAATATTCGATTGATGGAGTTTGCACTTCTTTAAGTTATGAAAGATTATTTAAGATTGTCAAACCAAAGTTATTCACTATCTTATATGGGCGTAAATCTGAACTTATAATTAACTCAATTTACCTGGAGAAAGTTTATGTAAGAGCCAATATTACGTCTAGTTAAAGTTAATTAAAGAGAAACTAAGTAAACACGTAATCCCTAATTGTCTTGTCATAACCAAAATGGAAGTTGTAAAATATTTAGTTGGCGGACAAGATAAATATCTCAAAATCGTACTCCGCCTTCATTTTTATTTCATGTAAATGAATTTTTTTATTTTCAGGAAATTTACTTTAAAAATGAAAAAAAGAAATCGAAATAGAATAAGTTGGTTTGTAGATATGACGTCATGGAGTTAGAAGTAAGTCCCAATTTTGGGCATAAAATATTTATCAATTTAATGTTTTGGAGATAAAATATACTCTGGTTCAAAATTATTAATGATGAATTACCCCTGCTCTAAGTCCTGCGCATTAACCAGCATAAATTTTTAGACGTTCTACTCCATGTCTCCACATGCGAAAACTATTATTAATATTAATGATTCTCCCTTCTGTAACTACTTGGATGAAAAATGTCACATCATCTTCGAAAACAAATAATATATGTGCATATGTGTAAGAAATTTTCCACCATTACTTTTAGTTCGCTCAGGAAACGCGGATTTAGTTGAAAATAGAACTACGCACAAACTTTCACCAGTAATTTCTTCAAAAAATTCTGACTTCATTGGCGTTTCAAGGACCTTGTGTTTAATAAGACAACATTTTTCTTTAAAGACTCGCCCATACACTTTATTAAAAGTCTAGCGGCATAGTTACATTTAAAAAATGGGATTTTGGGTTACCTCGTGTCCTGAGCAAGCTCTAATTGCAAACAAATGTATTTTGAGATCCGGGCAAAGCAACGCTAAATACTCTCTGGTAGAGCTAAAGTCCTTCCATATACTATCAGGTTACATGAACCTCTTTCAGTTAAGATGACCAAGAGCTGTTCCGCACAAAAGTGCTTTGACAATTGAGAAGAAATGAGAGGCAAAGAAGTACGAAATAAAAGAGGGAGCTACGGGAATCGAAGGTAGGGAAGGGGGGGGGGGCTGAGCAGACCTCTGAGCCAAGGTACACTTGTGCAGCAAACTTATAATCGTCTAACTACCATTCCATTGCCTTACAGTAATGGTTAGGGAGCTTTGTTTGACTTTGCAACAAACTTGTATCTGATTGGAAACCTCCTTGCACCCTGTCCAACCCTGTCTTGGATTTCAAATACGGAATCCTATGAATCCTATAATCTCCAGGCACTGTAGAAGTGCATTGATTTGACCCTTAGAGAAAAGGACCAAAACACACTATTTTGGTGTCATTTCGACTCTGCTTCCCATGTTAAATTACTACACAATTCAACAGGACCAACATAATATATTATTATATTCCCATATAATTTATGAAGTTGCTGGGGATCAGTTCCACGTAATTGAAACTTATTTTACTTCAGTTTGATGTGGCCTAGAAACAAATTTAGTTTACACTGTTCTTCATAATACTCGAATATAGATTTTCTTCCATTATTGCTACCAGAAGACATATGTGTACTGGCTTATTGCAGTTACGATTCGTACAAGTATTCAATTTTATGAAAACAAGAGATGTAAAAACTAGTGTTAAATACGATAGGTAAACATTCGGCAAATATCAAGTTCACTTCATTGGTGTGCTTTGCGGTATATAATGGGAAATAGTTGGATCTACCTAATAGAAGAACAATTGGAAATTAATGGGGACCAGGTTATTTCTTATTATATATGTATAATCAGAATTGAGTTTAATTTAATCAAGTAGTTTGAGTCACTTTTCATTGAAGTGCAATTGAATTATGCTTCTAACTAGTCCAATATCTCTTCACGAATACCTGCTTATATTTGGTTTCATTTCATGGTAAATTTAATCAAATAGGAATAAAACCGATGTAGATATTCAATCAACTTTGAATCTTTTCTTGAAATTATTACCCACGGAATAATGCATAGTTAGACCATATACCTGATCGATTGGATGGGGATTCGAGCGCAGTGCTTAATTTACCATTCGATCTTAACCCGACAAAAATCTAAAAAATCTATATGAATATACGTATATACCACTGCGAGTTTAGTTGTCCGTGAATTGTCGCTATTTAGGGACACAGATTGCATAGCTCAATGAAGAACCGAATCTAAGTATAATGACGTAACCGAAGCAATCGTGTAAACGTTGCGTTTAAAAGTTATCATCAATCGAGAAATCATTTAACAAGGCTCTTTATTTTTAAAAAGCATGCATTCCGGTATCTAAGTCGACCCCGATAAGTCACATCTATCTATAAGATTAGGGTAAAGTAAAAGCCGAGAACTAAGCAGGGCAACAGCATTAATTAATCCAATGAATAACTGTGGAGCCAATGTACCATATTGCTACCTAATAAAATTTAGTTCAACTTCAGGAACTCTTGCGTGTATTTTCAAGATTAAAATGTATAGCCAAGTAAATTGATTAAACACATCACAAAGATAAAATAGCGGCAGTCTAGCACGTTACAAACCTATAAACAAGGTCTATTAATTGGCCGATTTTAAAGTCATATTTGAATTTTGATATGCTTGTTATCGTGAACGATAGTAGCAGCTGAAACATGAATAACGAATATGAATAAAAACATAAGCCTTGTTTCCGTTAAATCTCTTGGAATAAAAGCATACACTTATAAACCCATTTCTTTGATTTACAATTTCTTTCAAATCCAATAACTAACCAAATTCGTAGACTGATGGTCTTTAATAAGAAAGTGTCAAATAAATTTTATGTTTTACTATTTCAATTGTAACTCAGGGGCATTCCATTTTTTTTAAATAGAGCAGTTAATTATTAATAGAATTGTATTAATGAATTTTTTGGTGATTGGAAAATATGTGCAAAATAGAAATAACAAATAAGTAAACATACGTGTTCAAACAGTAAATAAAAAGTAATTATATTAATTGAATAAGAAATGGGGATTATGTTATTTTTATATCAATTGAATTCTTGATTCTTATAGAACCTCATATTAATCAAATGCAAAGTTAAAAACCATTATTGTTTTAGTATATAAGTATCATCATAATTTCAGAAAATAAATTAAATGGGTTTTAATAAATTGGTTTTATTTTTATAAGTTCGGAAAATTTTATACTTCGAAATAATGTTGATGCTATTTTTTCAACTATCGCAGAAGTGCGGCGTTTTGTATTCCATTGATTGGTTAATGTTCTAACGAACTACAGCTGTAGGTTAACCAATCATTGGACGCTTTCTCGTCATGCGTTTTCCCGTAAACAGTGCATCTCACCTTTTAGTGTCGCTGTGTCATTGTAGATTGTTGTATTCTGAGTAAAGGAAAGCGTAAGGCTTTTGCATATACAATCAATTTTCATTTATTCCTAATGGTTATTGATGCCCCCTCTGAACCAGCACCTTATAGCGAATCCTTATCACAATCGGTTGAGTCATTGCGTGGCTCAAAAATGGACGAGTCTAGGGATCTTAAATTTTCTACTTGTTCTTCGTCATCATCATCATCTCATCAAGCTTCAGGGGGGCCTCAAAGAGTCGGGACTTATATTATCGAGAGGACTATTGGGAAGGGCAATTTCTCTTTCGTCAAGCTTGCTCGTCACACTGTAACCAATGTTAAAGTGGGTTATTTTGATATTATTTCTTACAAGAAAAATTTAATTTTAGGTTGCAATAAAAATTATCGACAAAACAAAGTTGAATGAAGAGAATTTGAAGAAGGCCCAGCGAGAAGCGGATATACTTAAGTCTCTCCATCATCCAAATATAATTAAATTATACCAAGTTATGGAATCAGAGAAACTCCTTTGTATAGTTACCGAATACCTCCCCAATGGAGAACTCTATGGTTAGTTCTAAATATTTCTTTTAATCCTTGCTAACTTATCATTAAGCTGGTTATTTGTTCGAAATTTTTACTTTATTGTTTGCCCATCATCTGAATATATTTTTATTATATCTATAGCAAGGATCCGTCTTATATTAACCAATTTTTTATTTGGTTCTTGACTTTTAATAATAGTTTCCTTTACTTAAACTGTTTCAATAGGTAAGCTTAGTTTGCAGTTTTTGTAAGTCTTTACATACATTTCTCATTCATTTAACTTATTCGACTTAATATATAATTTTGACGCTGTACGAGTTAGTTTGATTTTGACAAAAAGTAGGAAAATAAGCCTTTAGTTCACGATTGGTCTATTTTAACTTTCCTTTCACTCACTGAAATAAATGAATGAGTGGATGTTATGCTAAGTGCGTGTTCACTCTGGTGTCTTTGCGCCTTCCCATCCTTTTCAAAGTGTTCTTTCTTCTCCTCTCCTCGGTCACAGATTTCCCTCTCTACGCTACTTATCCAGCCAGCTATTCTTTTATTAACGTCGCTGCCAGGTTCCACGCTCTCTGGTTGTTGGTTGAAAATGTTTCAGTCTTTCTAGGTATCTCTGTTTGCAGCTCACTTTTGTCTTAACTAGGCATCATGGGTCCAGTCACATCGTGTGCCTATGCTTCTGTATGTGCGACAAGTCTTTTTTTAAAAATTGAAGCCTTCTTGGCTCACAATATTTCTCTCGTTAACTTGTTGAGTATTGATGGTGTCATTTCTTCTCCATCTCTGCTACTTTAACGAAATTTAAGCCCATGTTCTTCTGCACACACACTCTCTCTCTCCCTCGCATGATTTCATTTCTGGCCTCTTGGCTAGCGTGTAGACAGCTTTCTTTGCTCAAGAAGGTAAATAATCAGCTCGTTCTCATTTTTTATGCAGAGTATATTGCGCGGAATGGATACCTGAGTGAACAGGTCGCTCGACATAAATTCATGGAGATTCTTTCAGCTGTGGAGCACTGCCATCTCAATAATGTTGTCCATCGTGATCTCAAGGCAGAAAATATGCTCCTGGATCAACATATGTCTATCAAATTGGCTGGTAAGCTTGCTGCCTTAAGTGGCCTTATCTCTCAGAGTTGTCTTGTTTATGCACGTTGGTCTTATTGACAACACATTTGGATGTCTGTGTATCTATCCGTCCTTACCTCTCCCCTGTGTGTGTATGTGGCCCAGTTTTTGGACAAGAGGTGGTATAATTCTGCGTGTTGCTTTATGTCTGCTCTGTGTTGTGCGCCTACCCTTTATTTATGAACGAAAGGGTAAAATGTTTATGCATATGTCCTACTTGAATCTCTTCCCTTTGATCATTCGACTAGTTGTGCCGCTCTGTATAGACCTCCTAAGTCTAAATCAAAACAAATATCTTCCCAAAGCATTGATTTATGTCTATTTTTTCCCCCACAAGATTTTGGATTTGGTACCTTTCAACCTAGTGGACCGGATTCACTTCTAACAACTTGGTGTGGGAGTCCGCCCTATGCTGCACCAGAGATCTTCAAAGGCGAACCTTATCTCGGCGTTTCTGCAGACATTTGGGTAAGTCTCTTGTCACAATTTTAGATTAAATCTACGATATAGTGGCGAATTTTAGTATTGTTTATTGAAAGAAGTATGTGGGGCAGATGCTGGAGGTTTCAGGAACGAAAAGCTTCTCTTGTACTTGTGACTATTTGTCTTCAAGACCTTTAATCCTATCCTGTTTAATAGCCATTTATATAGTTTGATGGTAATAGCCTCAAAATTTTCCTACCTGCTTAGCATTAAGGTAGTATTTTCTGTTTGTACCGATTTAGTCAACTTAGTCATAATTCAGGATGTTATCTGGAGGGGAAACACAAGTGCGAATGTAATAATGAGTTCGCTTTCCATAAGCTGCCGAATTTCCCCGCCCACGTGTTTATAAGGATGAAACGAATGGCCGCACCCCCCTCTCGGCCCCCCCTTCCTTCCTCCCCTCGTCGGTTTCACTTTTGGTGGATAAGGCGTTTGCTTCTGGCCTGCACTCCTTTCCCTAGCCTTTCATGGACTGTCCTTTCTGTTCCTACTCAATCATATCTATATAAGACGTGTCAGTTTACTGTCTATTATACGTATTTTCACTTTGGCATCGTACAAAAACTATCACAATTTCATCAAACGACGGGTTGACAAGATCGATTCTTATTGGAAAATTAAATTCCACCACTCATGTTAACTGGACCTAACCATTGCTGTTGGCCACTCATATCACTATCCCCACTATCTCCTGTTATCGGACTTGTAAGTATTATATGTTTGCCACATTCTCAACAAACATTTTTGCCTCCATTTACTCGAAATTGATTTCATTCGACTTCATGTTAGTCATGAAGTGATTGTTTGTATTACCAAATAGTTTTCTCGGAAATATTACGTTGAACAGGCCTCGGTGATGAAGCCTTGTGTTCGTGTGTATCAGCTTATTTTAGCCGAAATAAATGATTCATACTCTCTGGTTCCCTTGGAAATAGATCACCAACTATTTATGTGTAATCCTAGGCTTTGCCATTAAACGAAATTGCTGTTGCCAATTTTACAGCACTTTTATCTCGTCATTTTATTTAAACCACCATTAGAAATTAGTAAATTAGTTATTTAGACGTAGCATTTCCTTCCGGATTTCAGGCCTAATTTTAATATCTGTGCTAGATTCAACAGATATCTTTTTTCTTGCATGTACATGGTTGGAAGACATTCGAAAAGAAGTAAATTTTCAAACACCTAGACTTAATAGAAAAAAGGAATTCAATAGAAAATCTCATAAAAACTATATTTACTTGTGCCTTGATGACTTCTATTTTCAGAGCCTAGGAGTTATCCTCTATGTCCTTGTCTGCGGTGTACTACCCTTCAATGCTCAAGAAGTCTCTTGTCTTCGACGGCAGGTCCTAGAGGAGCATGTTCGAGTTCCCTACTGGCTCTCGATGTGTAAGTCCTCCTCCTCTTAGTAGCCTTTTTTTGAAATCTTTATCCTGATTGCCAAGAGTTAGAAATGTGTTTCACTCTGAAAGCTTAAATTGCATCTGTTGGCGGTTACCTTGTGATGCGTTTTAAGAAACCAGTGTAGTTGAAATTGTATTCCACTTCTTTTTGTGGGTTGTCTGAGTTACGCCAACAAAACCAAAATCGTGAATTGTTCTGTTGTGCAAGTGATTGTGTATTGCTTATTTTTTTACGATTTCACTGTTTACTTATACTGACGCGTGTGGGGTGGAGATATGGAGAGGGTGGGGGGGGGGGGGGGGGGGGGGGGGGTGTGTAAGGGAATCACATCAATTTTGTTTATAACCATTACTATGACAGTTTCTTGCAAGGTACTATTATAGCAGACAAGGAAGAAACAAGTGTTAGACGTGAAAAAACTACTTAATCTATCGACATTTCAATCTCATATACTCCGGTATCATATTGAACAAATGGTAGCATGTTTTTGTTATTAGAGAAACGTACAAAGGCTACAGTTATGCTATTAATAAGCTAAAAGAGAACTAAGTGGGGGGGGGGGGGGGGGGGAAAGGGAAAGAGTCAAGGCCAAGACACAAGGTTGTTGGAAATGGATAAACTTAAAATTTGAAGACTGATTCATATGCAGGACGAATAGATAGAATGAAGTCTTGTAAAAATCGATAAGGGATTCAAATTTTCAGTTCAGTGGTCATACTGAGTCTTTGAGCGGTTATTTCTACGAGAGCACACTAATGGACTATTCAAGCACCAATCAATGGAGATTTCCCACTTCATCGATATTCCCCTGAAAGTCAATTTTCACCATTTTCTTGATATGTGAGGGCGATGGAGACGTCTGTCTATGACAAAGTCATCCGGTCAATGTCCACTCATTTACGCATTTACGTGCCACTCAATTCATTCTCCCACTTTTAATTCACTTCTCCGCCTTCCCATTTCTTTGACTTCTCCATTGGTTTTGTGCACGTGTCCCACCATTACGTTTTTCTGTGTGAGTATTAACGTGTTTTTCTTGTGATTTCTGTTTGATGATGATGATGATGACCTCAAGCGCATAACCACTTCAACACACTCCTAATCAAGTGCAAACCGTTCTTTCAAGTGCCCACTTATAGTCTGCTACCCAATTAACATGCCACTTGAGAGAAAACATTTTTAATAAAATTGAAGGTGGTTTATGTTATTCCATAAAAACACGCAATGACAATACCCTCCGCGTGACTATGTGTAAAAATAACGCTAGTCACCACGTCTAGCCATGTTTGGCAAGGTTACTACACTTTCCTCTTAAAGGTACTTTCGCTCTATCATCTCTGGCGTAGACACAAAACCTCTTATTCTGTCTGCTTATAGCGTGTGAAGACCTGCTAAAGCGTATGCTGGCCAAATCACCTGACAAACGGCCCTCAGTAGCAGAGATCAAGGCCTCCAAGTGGCTCTCTGAAATCAATGATGTCGGCCCGGTGCCCTTCCCTATACCCATGGATGAACCTGACACGGCCTCGGTTCATCGCCTCTCGACTTCATTGGATACAGGGAAAACTGGCTCCTCTATTATTCCTCATCGGCCGCGTTCTTCGGTTCAATCTCCACCATCTCCAACTCTGGCTGCTGAAATGAAGGTACTTTACAATCCTCCCTCTATCTCTTACATCTTGCCAACTGCCTGCTATATCCTAGTTAAATCCATTTTTGCACAGTGCTGTTATGCTGCACCGTAGCCAAGCGTATCACCTACTTCTCTCTAAACCTGGTTTTACGTGCGTATATGAAAGCGCCTTCTGTTTGACGTCATATATGTTCGCGCTTACGTATTTGGCGTGATTTTCATTCCGCGAATGCATGCTTCTAACTGACCCCTTTATCCAACTTACCTACCTTCCATCACCCAGCTTGTGCGTAGTGTGTGCGTATATGGGTAGCTTTGGTAGTTTTTCCCCTCCTATTCTCGAGTCTCTGATTGGCTCATATCACAGCGATATGACGTCACTCATACGACTAGAGAGCTCAGGATGCTTGGTGCGTGCACAATGGGTTTGGCAAACTTGTCGGATGCGTGTGATTGGTTAGTTGGGTTACTTGCCGGCCAATCATATTTGTCACCAATTCTTTCATACCTCTTCTCCACGTTCATGTTCGATTTGTAACGTTTGGGGAAGCGTGAGAGAGATGTAGACGGGGGGGGGGGGAATGAAGAGTGGTTGAATTGTTCTGATCCCACGCTTTTTGTGCTCGACCAATTCGTTCTATTATTTTGGCCTATTTGTGTTCTATTCTCATGATCTTTGGAGAAGGACAACGGTATCTGACATAGGATAAGTGATGGAACTCGCGTTTCCACAACGGAAAAATAGATTGAACGAAAGTAGGAAAAAGGACTGGGCTTAGAGGCATTTTGAATGCCTAAGGAAAGCTTACGTAGGCTAATGCATACTAAGTGTCTACGCCCACGCTTTCATTTGGTCTCTCTTATTGGTCAGGTTGAACGTACTGGCCTCCTTCTTCCTTTTTTACTGCTATTTGTCACCTTCTCGTCATGCGTAGTAATCCAGCAGGTTCTTAGCCTGACCTAGTAGGTTGCTTTTGATAGTTGGAATGAAACGTGGTGACTACTTAAAGACTTAGGGCGTAAGATTCCAGTGCGGATTCATCATTATTTTCTGCTCTTCGATTAACGACTCATCATCTACATCTGCGTAGTACAAGGCTTCCCTGTGGCACCTATTCTTGGCATGTGGTCATTTAGATCCTAAATTTGAATGAAGTGGAAGAATCACCAAATGAATTATTATAATAAAGGCATGATTCCAAGTTTTACTCCACTTCTAACTTCTCAGTGTCCATTAAATGGGTGGGGATTGTGCAATTACAGTCTTATTATGCCTACATGAACACAGTCATACTTTGCAGTTAGCCCAGACTATGTAAGTAATTCGAAGCTAACAACGATTTTCTCGTGTTGGGTAGGAAGCGGGCCTTTTTCTGCAGGCTGTTGGATTATTGAATTGCCAAATCTAAAGTGAATAGCTACCTATTCGCCTATGTCCCTTACGCATATCCTTTTTCCTCCGTAGCATAGTTTATTGACACTAATTATACAGGATTATCCTCCTGCGTTATTGGCCTTTTTAAGTTCAATGGTGTTAACTTTTTTTGAATATAGCGAGTCTGCCTCTACGAAAAATACATTTTCCGAGCGAAGGCAAAACACTTCGGATATTTCGATCTTGGAACCGACGCTTTTTTGCACACCTTGGGTTGTAACTTGTACTTTTTCGAGGTATACTTAACGCCATGACTTGTCGTTAAGCTTTTATTGTCATCGATTGGATGCAAATCTTGCATTCAATTGCCTTCCAAGATTTCCCATTTCTGCCATCAGTCAACCGAAGTAGAAGAAAGCTCAGAACTGATGGAATGGTAAAAACAAGTTTGTGCTTTCCTCTAATGACGAAAATCTATTCTACTGCCTGATGCGTAAATGTGAATGACGTATACATTGTACGTAAATTTGCACACACACATCGTGTGTCCTGTGTGTAGAATAGTGTCATTAAAACATCTTATGACGTCATACTCACTCGTATTGTCACTACAGTTAAATATATGCATATTCTGCGCAATTTTGCATAAGTATTCGCACACAAGTCTGATTAGACAGTAGATTTGTTGTAGTCTAGGCTAGTTATGTCAATAGATTTTATACCTCATCATTATATATATATATATATATTTATATATATATATATATATATATATATATATATATATATATATATATATATATATATATATCAATTGAGTGAATTTTCATAGCGTTGCAATGGGGCGTCGGGTGTGACGGCATCGAAGAACTCACTTGATTAACGTTTTATTGTCTTGCGCACTGCTTTCGCACTTATATTTTTGTTGTGTGTGTATTCGGATGGGTTCATCTTTCTCTTTCTGTCGTAGGCTTAGTTCTACTTACAGGGTGATTGCTCTCGGTGTTGTTATTTTTTTCTTTTGGAAGCTTTCTTTGCGTGTAATTTAATTGCACTGGCAGTGGCAATAGCAGCAGTGATGCAAATTTAATTAGTCGACTAGACGTAACCTAATTAGACAGGAATTCAAGCGCTTTTCAATTGGAAACCCGAAATACAATTTCGTCTTAAAAGAAGTAGGTGTCTTAAAGGGAAACAATAGTTAGTTTCATTTTAAATCCCAATCAAATTAACTACAAGTTCAGTCATGGGAGAACACGTAACGTGTGCTTGTGTTCGAAATACACTTTATACACCATCATTCATCTAAATTGGCTGACAGATTTAAATGGTCATTGATTAATGATTTGAGTGGGTTCATTTGTAATTATCCTTCACCACATTAAGCATTTTTAAATATTCTTTAAGTTACTTTAAATTTCATGTTGCATAAAATGTGGCAATTTGATTAAAGAGCAGAAACGTGTTTACATCCCTCCCCCATGTGCTTTCGCTCTGTCTCCCATTTATAGAGGAACAGGAGTTATCGGGTGTGGTGACCGTCTATTATTACTTCTTAGTCCCATTGTGGCCAGTGGACACTATTGTTGCTGATGTTGTTTTTGCTGTTTCGAATGCACTCTGACTGACCCAACTTAGCCATGCTCTCTCTAGCCAGTTACCTAACCCTTCCCACATATCTGATCCTTTTGTCTGCCTCCTTCACTTATCCCTCTTGCTCCATGGCTCTTTAACTACCAACTGAATTTTTCGTGCCCTCTTGGCTTGTGCGCGCGTACGCAGACTGCCAATTGTAGCTGGGGGGTTTGGTGAAGCACATGTACGTGTCGCCATCACGTGACTCCATTCTAACCTCTCTTTTTCTGTAGGCTGGCAAACTCGATGACACTGTGATCCAGATTATGGAGAACTCGGGTATTGATCGAGGCCAACTACTTGAGGTAAATTACTCCCTCTCCTACCCTCTTAATACCTTTCTCCTCAACTGTTTTATACCTCTATTTGGTGTTCGATTTTAGTCTCTAAAACGTTGTGCATATGACCACTTAACTGCAACTTATCTTCTGCTTGGGGAGTCCCTTCGAAAGAATAGACATAGTCTGTCTCAGACCCTAGCTCCTCGAACAGAAGAGATAGAGGTCCTATGTCAAACGAGGAAACGCCAATGTCAGCAACAACAACAGGTGTACCAACATCATCAATGCCAACAACCCTACGCTCGTTCATCTTGCCCCTCCAGGGGTGTTGCTGCGGAACTCCTCTTTCAACACCACCTTCCCAATTGGCATCAACACCATCAGCTCCACAATCAGGATCGCAATGAGCCATCGATCTCTCTTGGAACGCCCAGTACCACGCCATTTATTTGTGGAAACGTCAACCCCAATGCCAACGCTTTTATTTCCTCCAATGGTGGTGGAACTGTGTTGACTAATAGAGATGCACCAATCTATCCCTCGTCTCATCCCCGTCAGGGCTTCCTGTTTGGACCCACTCTTCCCTTAGTTGCGGAGTTTTCAGTTTCTGGAACTGGCGGTGGTTTGCGTAGGACTGATTCGTTGCCTTCTCCCCCCGGTTCTCCAATTAATTTGAGCAGCAGATGCACAGCAGAAAGTAGCAATGCCGGTGGAAATTGTGGTGGAGATTGTTTCGAGTTGGACTGGTTTCCCTATCAATCAGAAGGAGTTGCATCTTCCCCTGCACCTGTATTTTCGTTTGGAGGGGAACTTGCACCCAAAGTGAGTTTTTTTATTTGGTTCGTAATGCGCAGATTGATAAAATGCATTTCCAATAGTGAGCCGGGGTTACAGAACTGCTGTCAATAGGGGTGGGAAATTTAAGTTGTTTATTTTTGGATAAATAACTAAGTAATTAATGGTTTACTTGGCGCGCTGATTATGAATGGATCATTTTTTAGAAGTGGGAACATTTTCTCCCATTTATATAGGACTTGATACTGGCTGACCTTTTCGAATGATATTTGACGATTGAAGTTGTATTCGATCTTACAATCAAGTGTTATCTTTATCGTATAAGGTCTGGTCTTATACTTGCTCTGTACTGGTGGTTAATGAATTTACCGGGTTAATCATATGATTAGGTAGTATGAGTTGCATATGCTTCCATTTAATGCCTATGTTTTCTCAACGAATCGTCGTCACTGCGTAGTTTGCTTTATTCTTTATCAGCAATCTCGCCTTGATATTCTTGAAGACTTTCATAGGCATCGAAGCAGGCTAAAATGATCAAGTTGTGACCTCCTTTTGACCCTCCTTCGACTTCGGCCTTCATATGAAAGGTTTTCCATTCCTCTGTGTCATCAGTCAATTCACTCACACAACAAAACCTTGAAGCTTTCTTTTGTCTACTTACTTGGTCGTCGTGGCAAACAATCAGAATAACTTATTGTTAGTTGCTCCAGATATTACAGGGCTTAACTACTTGCAAGTATAGGATAAGGCGATGTAGGCGAATGTGGATTGAAGTACTTCGAAACAAACGTCAATTTCATTTGGTGGAGCAGCAGTGTGCGCTTAGAATAGCAATGTCTTGAACCCTAAAATTGAAAACGTTTACTTGGAGGTAATGTCTGCGGAATTTAATCCAATAACCTAACTGATTGCTATATTGGCAAAAAAATTTAAGAGCAAGGACATTTGTAGGACTTCCTTCTAATTAGGAGAATTAGGCAAATTTATTTTGCAATACTTGGACTAGAAGAGGTAAAAGTGGTGAATTTAGTTACCGCGGGGCCTTACCGAAGCCCGGAATAAGACGCGTCAACATACCAAATGTTTCTGTCAAGTTTTGGCAGAGTAAGAGGACAAAAGTACTTTTTCTCATTAATCGGACAAATTTCAAAGCTAATTAAAACGATTAATTATAGTAGGCAATGAAAGAGAAAGTGGGTGTGTGTGTGTATCCATTTGCCTCGTGTAGGAGGAAGGGGGCGTATAACGCTCCTCCTGGCGAAATTAACCCCGTGTTGCTTGTGTGTGGGCGTGTGTCCTCATTAAGAACATAGGATCTTCGTGTTCTTAGACGGTGGTACTTTAACTTTCAGGTCGCGTGATGTCATGTCGTTGCTTTTCGTGCTTGTATAAACGCATATTGTGTATTTTATTTGGCCATGTTTTGGGAACAAAAGGCTCTCATTAAGGTTGTGTGTCTTAATTTTGTATAGCAGAATACCCCATCTGTGCTCGGCGGTCCTTCCTTCCCAATCAATCACTTGCCTGCAGGCAATGGTCCAGTGTTTCCCTTCTCTGCAAATGTCCCAAATCCCTTTGGTACCCATCTTACAGCCCCTCTCGCATCCGGTACTAATTCTCACGAGATCGATCTCACTTTTATTCCATCCCATTCAGCAGCCATGCCTTCTACATCAGTTGTAACTCATCCTCATTCCGAATCTCACAATCAACCACCCTCAGCCCAGCGTTTAACCAGCAATCAACGTCGCTACAGCGCCACAGGGGCTTCGTCGCGTCTTCTGCCCCTTCCAGCATCTCTTATTCAGTGCCCCTGTGATTCACAACATCTCTACGAGAAATGCGCCAACGATGAACACACTAGTGGTCTTGGAAGTTCTATTGAAGCTGATTCCCACCACTCAAGCTTCTCTCAGCCGACCCCAGCTCCATCTCTTACCTCAGCTCTTGCCCATACCTCTCATTTCACTCCAATGGAAATTGGAGGAATGAATGAGGATATAGGAATAGATATTCCCACAACAGCTAGAGTTCCGCGTAAGAGGATTTCAGCACACTCGCCGTTGATCCATCCAACCTCGTGTTCTGCGACTTCTCCTGCTGCTCTTGCAGCTGCCGCGGCTTTAGCAATGGGTGGTTGTCCAAGAAGGAAGTTCGGTGTTATTGAACGGCCTCCTGCATTGACAGAACAGTTGGGTAGATTCCAGTTTCAACAGATGGTAGCTGGGGGTGGCGCGCCGAAGCAGTCACAACCAACACAACAAACGCCGTCTTCACACCTTACGCATCACCTTCAACAATAACAACCACTTAATAGCATGGACTTTTGACAGAAATAAACACATGTTTTTTTTGACATGTATTACTGCTAATGCCACTTGCTCTCTTCACACAAAACACCTACACGTATTTTCTCCTCTCCTACTCTCCGTATTTGTGAGTATGTACTTTTGTTCTCTGTGTCCAAGTGTTTAATCGTTCTTATTCTTTTAGTTCCATCTCTCCTTCCATATCTCATTTCACCGTCCACCCCCTCTATCACTGGTTATTCTCGTGATCCGTGCTCTCTCTCTCTCTCTAATGCATCTGATACTTGTGTAAATAATATATACCTGATATATTGACTTCCGATGTTGATTTATGTCAGTAGGCAGAGGCTGACTAGGAGCCGTTTAGTTAGAAAGTTGGTTTATTGAGAGATTTGATTATCACTACCTGTCTCTAGTAATGGGGTAAGCAACGACTAATTACCATTAATGTGATACTTGGAGCTCAGTCTTGATCACTTTTGGAGGTAGTTTATAAATTGCGAATTGAATAGCAATTCCTTGTATTTTGTGTAACTACTGGTAATTCCCGGTTTTTTAATCCCTGCTATTAGGTACTTTTCTCAAACGAATAGTTGGATTTGCCCTAATCCACCCTCTTAGTTACCTCTGGTGACTGAGCAGGCATGCTAGTTTTATGGGTAGATGGTTATTCGTAAGCGACGTTCTTACTCTTGTCCAATACCGAGGAAAGACAGTGCCCAAGATTTGCGCATGACTTAGTTGAACTCGAAAAATCCCTCGATAAGTGTTTGAATGCAGGGGAAGATCAGGTGAGGCTTAACAGATTAGAATGGGGGTTGAACCGGGGTGAGAGCAAATCTCGTGATACCGTATTGGTTAGCCGGGTTAACTCTAGGATATTATGTTATTATGGTGTTATTATAGAATGCTAACAAAACCTGAGTTGGAGTGAAAGAAGGCACCCAATAATATGAGCGACCAATTACACTGGCTACTTTCTGCCAATTGGGAGGTTCGAGAACGTTTAATTCTTAAGTGAAGTTTCGGGATGGCTCCGAAGCAAAATGACGTTTCCATTTATAATTATGAACTAAACAAGCGTATTTACCTTCCAATAACCAGTTAGATCACAATCGTTCAGTGGCAATTGACAATACCTCAAATCATTGCTTAAGAATAAATTTAAAATTCCCATTTTTACCTGTTACGTTCGTATTCTTTCATTAAATGAAGTAAGGTTTCCCAAAGACGGAGTTTTGTAGTTACTTGAAGAAAGATACAGACAATTCAAAAACTCCTCTTACTTGCTAAATGATAACCCACAGACTTGGAATCCTGGTGATGAAGATAAATTCAGTTCAAATCTTCAAGCACATGAACTAGTTTGAACTGTCAGATTACATTCTTGGAAAAGATTGACTTATTTATATAAAATGGCAGGCGTTTCGATAGCTATCATTAGCCCTTTTACTGACATCGAGTTTCAGAGAGGGGAGGAACGTCAAAATGAGAAAAAGTCGAGAGGGAGAACAAAAGAGTGATTTACAGATGTAAAAGAGACAGATAAAGGTAGAGAAAAGGTAAGATGAGTACTGTGGTGGAGGTCGAATATGACATACAGTGGGGTTTGAGGTCAGAAGTCAACTGCCAGTTAATGGACCTTATTTTACCGTATGAGTATACGTTGCCCAAGATGCACCACGTGGAGGCAAGTCTATCGCACACCCCTTCTTGGAAAAAATAAAACTAGTCTAAAGAAGCGAAATTGAGTGTGGTTAAGTTTGTCTTTTTTTATCTCCAATCCAGTCAATGCGCCCAAATTCACAACAATCCAAGCCACAGCTTGATTGGCTCCTAATGGTCATTACATCGCGTCGGTTTTAACGCAAGAGAAACTTGTTGAGACACTCGTGTCAAATCGACATCGTGACACTTTAGTCTCAATTTTGGACATGTAGTCTCTGCTGTTTAAATATGCATCAAAGGCAGCCGAAAGACCTCCGTCGCGAAAATGCCATCAGCAATGTGCCCTTGAAGGCGAGCTTGCAAATTGTTTACCCAACATTTATGACTTCGCACGCATTAAGCGTATGTTGTAACCACGACGGATATGTTCCATCCGGTAATCAAAAATCTCCACCAACACAGCTTAATTTAGCACACAATCTCCATTCGAATCAACAGAACTAGCATAAATCGTGTACATAATGAATTAGCTCAATGATGCATTATTGGCATGGTAAGATGTAGTGATGCAAAATATTCATTATTTATTTTATAAATGTAGTTGGAATACTTAGAAAGGCCTAATAAATGCTTCCAAAATATGTCGAAGATGGTGAAATTTGAATTCGCTTTTGAGAATGAGTGCTTGGGAATGGTAATTTCTGCGAGTATGGCAAAATGTGGAGTTGATGATAGTAAAGGACTCGTGAAGATGTTCAGATGCTTCAGGGGTTAAGAGGATGTCCATTGGTCGTTATGTCCATAGATTAGACGAGTGCCTGTTGTTCGAGTATACAGACGGTGATGGTCATTACAGAAGTAGAAAATCAGAAAGACTCCACAATTTGTGTGGAATTGAGAGAATTCCAATTAAAAGGTCATCCAGACATTCTCTGTACTGCTTATTATTGAATACGTCTAGTTCATCGGATTCGGGTTTATCACTTTTCTCTTCTCAACTCGAAAGAATATAAGCTCTTCTTTCAAAATATCTTTACCAGAGCCTGGCATTAAACTCGATGTTAACTTTGAGGATGTCAGTCTTATTTTGGCCCCACAACCACCTAAGAAATTTGACACGAAAGGCCATAGTGACTGTAGCACCATGGCAACAGTGGTCCTACCAACGGTTCAAGAATATTGCCACCTCCTTCTTCAACATTCGTATACTATTGACAAATGTAAACTTCATCGACTTTGAGGTGGAGATAACTTTGCTAATTCCAAAATTTCCTTGACGTCTTGATCAATTCACCTTAGGCATGACTTTGAGCAAGCCGGATGACTTGATTACTCCTCGAAGTGGGTGAAATATTTTGACTTATTTTTCCCGCTGTCGTGGTAGCCTGGCATGAAGATTTGAATGATTACGATGGAATCCATTCCTTCGGCACAATATGAGTGATTTACCAATTATTCATTGCTATTCTCAGGAGATAAACCACAATATTGGATTTCGGAGACGAAATTATGCCTTTCAACACTCAAGACATCAACAACAATTACCAGTTGTAGGGTTATTTCTGAGTATAGTTACTAAGCTTCCTTTAACTCCTAACTTACAAACTATAGGGCTAATAATGCCAATCGATCTGCTCTTTATAAAAATTATATGGTAGTGTTGATGGTAAATGAATAACTTCCAACTTCTCAATTATTTCGGAGAGTGTTCAAGTGTTGAGTTTGAGTTGCTTCCTACTGACTTCAAGTGCATTCAAATAGTTCGTCAGTAACACTGATCCAATCTAGGCATGGGTCTGGGATTTATGTAATTCCAAAGGCAAGTTGGCTGACTACTTGCTTAGATACCATTGTTGCACAAAGTCCTTTTTTAATATAGCCAGTCGAATCAAAATAACGCTGTTTTTTCTGAGCGGCATTCTTTTATTGCCATCAAATTGCGTCAGTAGAGAAATGTTTACGGTTTCACCACCAACTCTTTGCAAAAAAACACTTATTTTTCAAAGGCACTTGTTGTCGATATTTGGAAAATAATTTCCAGTAGTTAATGTCTCATCCCTAATTTGCATCGAAAATAAATATTCGAATACGGCTTGCAAAAACTTTGTTTAAGTTCATTTCAAATTTTTGCGTTTTGATCTTATTGACTTCGGCTTATGGTGTAATCGAAATTAGATGGTTTCTAGTACTCTTGCGATTTTAAGCAGTTCGTGATAAAGATTAGAAGGGATTTCTCGTTTCGGCAATAACGAAGTGGTTGTTGTGTTACTCACATTACTTCCTCAAACTCGGTTGGAATGACGTGATTGAGTAATGATGTTAAAAAAATTAAGATCAATGTACTATTGGAATTCAGTTTCAATGTTTGGTATCGTAAAGGAAAGCGGTATTATTCACTAAACTTATGATCAAGCAGTTTCCAGTATGATCTTCGAAGTTAATCGAGTAGACAAGGCCCAACGGGGGAGAGAGAGGGAGATAGAGGGAAAATCCCCCAAACAATGCGACTTGTCTTGTGTGGCTAGCTTATAAAATAGCTTTTACAGAGGCATAGAAGGGGGATTTACTAGAACATGACTCTGAATTTGTAGATGGACAATTAATGTTTCCCCTTTTTATTATATCAAAAAATAACATCAATAAAAATAACATCAATAACATAGGAAAACATTGGACAAATTTTATGCAAACTTTCAAATTCATTTTCATAAACCCCTGGAGACTGTTATGGGAACTGTGGGTTGAATCAGCACGAAGGAAATCAGGGCTCTTGGTGTTTATTAGAACGTAGACGTTTGTGTCCTGCTTTAAGCTCCAAAAGATTGGCTCTTGAATAACTAACACATTGATAAGTTAACCCTTTTGTAGAATTTGTTGGGCAATTGGAAATCATTATTGGGAGGCAATGCAGTCGCCGTGTTTATATTAGCAGTTATTAGCTCTAAGTTAAATTGGCATCCAATTATAGAAACTTCAAGAGTTGTCTGTATCATTGACTTAATTAACTAGTCACGTGACAACAATGGGTACGGACCAGTGAAAGAAAATAGTCTTGATTACAAATAAGACCCAACACAAATAGCAAGGCATCACATGACACCTTGAATCATTTCATCACCTCCCATAAAATTGGAATGCAAAGAGCTGTCCCAATTCTTGACAAAAAAGTCATTTAAGCTTTACAACACCGAAATAACAGGCCACAGCAAAAAGCAAAGTTTTTACCATTCATTTTGAAGTATGTGTGATATTTATAACTCTGTAGTTAAAACAAACAGACAAAGGCCTAGTAGAATTCGAGTTACTAATTTGCAAAGTCTGGGCAATTACCAGATTGGTTGCTTTCTTTCGTGCTATTGAAAAATGCGCACGTCATGATGAAATTCTGATAGGAACGTCTTTCGTCCCCAAAATATGCTGAGGGTAGTGCAAAATAATTCATCTATTGGCAGTTATTTCAAGCCTACTAGGATCAATCACATTTGTAATGCGTAAGATGGGCACCTTGACCACGCCCCTCTGACCAAAAAAAAAGATTCCACAAGTCGTAGTTTGGTATTTCAGTATCATATTGCGTAAGGAATAGGTTGGATCGAAATAAATAAAACTAACTGACTAACATAGGTAACAGAAATAATATGCTTTTTCCAACTTTCAATGATATGCATGCAATGAATGAAGTTTAGACCCTTGGAGAGGGCGTAATGTTGGCATGACTCTCTTGAGTGAACCCTTGGAATTTGAGAGAAAGGGAATGGTTTAGAAAATTGAGATCCGATTTTTCTAAACCTAGTAATATATCTACTCGCGTCTAGATCAATAAAAGTGATTTTTTATGCGTGAAAGTTAATTCACATTGTCATATTTACTTCACTTGCAGATACACTACTGATTAGAATTTCTATTTGTCAACCTAATCTAACTACTCCTTCCCTTAAAATGGACTTCATTATAATGGTTCAGCACGCATTCTATGCCATGTCAACTAGAGTAAGGAGAGGGGGGTGGGGTGGGAATTTACTTTTGACCCGAAAAACAGGTGAGATAAACGAAAGGCCATTTCTTAAGCGAGAGACCTGCCAAACGTGGGTCTTTTCTACTGGGGTCACGTGACTCATAGGTGTGTGCACGTGTGCTAGATGCGAAAGTGATGCGATTTGAATGAATCACCGATATTACCCAGCTAAACTGGACTTGCTTCATGTTTGGGGTCGTCTGAGAAAAGACCGAAAGTTGCTTTTACTATGGTGACTTGCTTCTCTGGTATTCATTGGTTAAAATTTCCACATGCAATTAATAGAGTTGTAGATATTAATGGAGGTGGAAGCATTCTGTGATTTTTTTAAAAAATATTTTTGTGTTTATGTCTAGGATTTCAAGAGAAGCACCCTTAACTAATCTTTCGAAGACTATTCCACGGTTTCTTTGTCACTCAGCCGGTAATGGCAAAACCCCCAAATGTGCAGTTTGAAGCTATGCTGGTTGTGGAATCTTATTATGCCCAAAGTGGAGTGTGCGACAGACTAGCCTTCACGTTGTGCACACTGGGCAATGTATACCCACACGACAAAAAGCCTATTATCATGGAGTTGACTTCTGACTTCAAACTACCATCACCTCACTTTATGTCATATTCGACTAATTCCACAGTACTCACCTCACCTTTTTTCTGCCTTCGTGTCTGTCTCTTCCACATCTTTGAAACATTCTTCTGTCCCATCTCTCGACTTTTTTCACTTCGATGTTTCTTCTCCTCTGTGATACCTGAAGTCAACTAAAGGACTTATGGTAGCTATTAAAACGCCCACCATTTGATAATAAATAAATAAATTATGCTCGAAGTTTTTGGTCAAAAAATTATCATGCTCAATGTACTCTTCTTCATAATATTACCACATTTTAATTTCGAATAGTGGCTTATTGCTTGATGAAGTGTGTGTGGGGTAGTCCCTCACGAGATGCACTTTACTAGAAGAAAACCAGTCAACCAAGCAATTTAAGGTCGACTGTCAATAGGGCTTTAATGAACTCTCAATGTAACCTTTCAAATTGGATTAGCGTCATCATAAATGCAAATATTGAGTAAAATCTTATTGTCAAATTCTTGGTTTGTTAATTTTGTCCCCGAAGTGATATTGTTTTTTTGAATTTGTACCACGCATACTTTAAATGCGCTATCAACAGGTTGGGAAGCGGCCTTAACACTGTGCTGAGGCTAACTTTTTTATTTGCAAAATTAACCTAGAAGTCATGACAGCCAAAAATTTTAAAAAATGGCAAAGATAAAATAAACTACATATTCCAGACAGTCTGGAATAGTCCGTTTCAAGGTTTTGTGAGTATGGCTAGCGCGTATTGCAAGGATGTCTAGTTTGCGTCGCCATGGCTTGTCGCCCCGTTTGTCTCAGATCTCAGTAGGCAGAAGGGAAACGGCAGAAGTTCAGTTATTATTATTTCTAATCTTATACTATATATATATATATATATATATA
>UZAE01012262.1:3920-49598 GCA_900617975.1 Rodentolepis nana
CATGAAGCAAATAAACTAGTTGCTGGTTTCAAAGTAACATAATTAAATTTCTACCAAAATAAGTTTTTATTCAATTCATTCGCATATATTGGATCAATGAATTATTTTGATATTAATTTACTTATTCCCATGGAGTCGTTTTACTAATATGATGCTGGTGCTAAGCCGTGAGTTTCCTTATTTAAAGTGTTCTGAAAGTTATATCATTTTACCCTCTAAGATAGTGGAATAATTTTCGTGTGTGATCTATCAGCACATCTAATCGTCGACACCTCCGTGTGAAATTCAGCAGTTGCTGCTGCCTCGGCTCTTTTCTATGGCAGGAACCTGCTATTCTTCTATTAACCAACAGCAAACATAATTAAAATATTTGCTCTATACCAAGGCTAAAGTCAAATTACTCAAATAATCTTTTTAATTAACTGTCTGCGTGGATTGGATAAGTGGTAAATTGAGTTTGAAATTCGACTACTTTAACCAACTTGATAAGTTTCACTGAATCTTCCATTATTTTTGTCAAGCCTTATTAAATTTCCGTTTAGTATTGTGAAGTTGTCATGTTTTTTATCCTTTCCCTCTTATCATCAGACAGCTTAGAATATTCAAATGGTACATGAATTTTAGTTAAGATAATTATGATTCAATTGAATAAGCAGGAATAGAAAAATTTGGTCGTGGGGAAATTTCATGGTAGAGAAAATGCATTGATTATCCTTTATAGTGCTTTTACTCGTTTGCTTGTTGAAAAGAAAAATCGCCGACAGGAAAATGAAAAATTGTTACTTGGGTGAGATTTTGATAGCATTTAAACATCCACGTAGATCAGATGAAATGGAAGTTATATGAAAGCCATTAAGACTTGCATTATATCCTAACGTTTTCATTTAATTGCCTTAATTTTGTCTTAAGTAATATTATGTCCTTTAAAAATGATTGATTAAAAATAAATTTATAGATAAATCTTCGTCAAAATGCCACGTCTTTTCACGCTGCTTTCAAAGGAGAAGCGTCAAATGAATTAGGCAAAACTTGAGGGTTTAGTTCAAAATCGTGTCACTTCGTGGAGAAAAGAAAAGAAGTACATTTCAGAGTTGTTAGTATCAGGGAACTACTATATAGTCTTTCAATTACTTTCACGATACAGGAAAGATCCGTGAACGGTAATTTTTACCAAATTATTTATTTCAAATGGCAGGCGTTATGATAGGTATCATTAGTCCTTTAGATGACTTCGGGCTTCACGGAAGGAAAGAGGAACATCAAAGTTGCAAAAAGTCGAGAGGGGGACAGAATAATGATTCATAGACGTAAAAGAGATAGACAGACACGAAAGAAGAAAAAGGGTGAGGTGAATACTGTGAATTAGTCGATTATGAAATGCAGTGGGGTCTTGGTAGTTTGAATTCAGAAGTCAACTGCCGATTAATAGACTTTTTTGCCGTATGAGTATACGTTGCCCAGGGTGCAACACGTGGAGGTAAGTCTATCGCGAACCCCGTAATTTTCATCAATGGTGTTGGATACTTAATATTTCACCCTTGAGAGAAACAAAATTAAATATTGATAGAATAAGGACAAATTCCAATAAACATACAGTCCATGTTTTATTTTCAAAGAAAATTCGGAAGTAGACAAAAGATTTGATTGGCACAAAAATCTCCTCCAATTTTACTTCCCTCATACACTTTGTCCCCTAAAAGTGTTTTCACGCCAACGATTACTTTGGTGTAAATAGGCAAATTTAGGACCAGGTTTTGTTATTTACCATTTTAATTGCTCTAAATCACATTTTTAATTTAAGCCTTTGTCATATTCATGCACTCAGTGCTATAGAGGCACATATGTTACATGCCTACCAGGCATTTGCAACCGAAAATAAACTCTGAATCATAATGGTATTTTTTCTATATTATTAAGACCCCGAAGTACATCAAAACTACTTTGACAGGAAGGGACTGGCAACGTATACTCACACGGCAAAAAATTTTATTAACTGGCAGTTGACTTCTGACTTCAAACTATCATCACCCCTCTGTATGTCATGTTCAACTACTTTCACAGTACTCATCTCACCTCTCATCTACCTTTGTGTGTGTCCATCTCTTTTACATCCTTGAATCACTTTTCTGTTCCTCCTCTCGAACTGTTCTCACTTTGATGTTCGTCCCCTCTGTAAAGCTCCGAAGTCAAAAATAAATACTTTGATTGGAGGACTTGTGTGTCTCGATAAGGCGAATTGGAAACTTTTTATACTGTGGTCTTAAAATCAATCATTTCTGCTTAAGCCTATTCGTGATTGACTAAGCTTTGCTGGAAGGAATTCAAGGACTCGAATTTTTCAAATAGTCCAGTCAGTTAAATCTCAACTACAAAAGTTCATGAACGGGAGTTATCAACATTGGTCATCGAGGACGAAGATTTACATTTCTATGTGTCTGATGGTAACGAAAGAAAAAACACTCAGAGTTGATCGAATTTTAAAGAATGAGCTGAGAGCAATCATAATCTCTGAATTTAAACCGATGTTAAATGGCCTCGCTATAATTCACTTACGTTATACTTTAACTTTTACTCATGAAAATGCAAAAAATTGTATGAGTAGAATTTTGCGGACCTTGCACACCAGACCTCGCCATAGTTTACTTCAGCTGAACTTTCAATTACGCTATTAATGGCTTTTGAGTCAATAATTGCGAAACTTAATTTAGTGGTAGAGAGTTCCCTTACGGGCTATAATGCCCTTTTCAAAATTAGAATTTGACGAGTTAATTAAGTGGCTTTTTGATTTGCACTTATCAAACATCAGACAAAACAAAGAGCGCTTTGGGAGATTATCAACCGCCTTGATTGAGCATTTCTTTGAAGCTAACATTATTGAGCAAATTAAATTCGTTTCTTAACAATAAATTCTAAAAAATAACTTAATAGCTTTATTTGCGTAAAAGCAAAGATATTGAACTCAAATGAAGTGAATTAAACTCTAATCAAAATCGCAAAATTTTATTTGATTCCTCAATTTGATTAAGCATTACCTAAAATAGTTCAAATGGATTTGTCTGATCTATTAAATAATTAACTTAAAAAATATTGAACTAAGAGATTATATATGAATTTGATGATGTCGTTTAAATTGAGTCACAAATGCGAAAGTTTTATTCTTTCGAACATATTCGAAGGATGTTAGCTTTTAAATTTTGGCTGCAAAAAACTGAAAGAACGTAATAGAAAAAAGCCTGTTGATAGGCAAAGCTTTCTCATCTAGTTAATTAATTAAATGGAATTAATTCTAATAAACAAGAAAGACGTGCCAAATCATCACTTTTAAATTAACTTTAAATTTACTGGACATATTTATGTGAAATTGGGATCTCAAGTGGTTAACGCGGTTGTTTGTTAAGAACGACATTGAATGCCTTGGCGGTAATTATTTCAACAGGTAAGATGAGAATGAGTAATGCGGGGGGAGGGATATAGAATAATTGAATTCTAGTTGATACTTCGAAGTCGTCCAAAATTCATGAGAGCGCACATGTCTGGGGATGAAATACAAAATTTTGAAGGAAGTATTTCCTTAATAAATCCCTGAGACCGGAAAAAAATATTAAGCCCTTCCCAAGGGATAAATAAAATAGATATCTCAATGTTATTTCCTCCAATATTTTGATGTTTATTTCAACTCCGCTCAATTATATTGAACAGTGATTTCAATCTAGTGTCGTTGACTTTAAGGTGGTTGACAAAGGATAAACTGCATAAAGAGATATGTCACAGCGCCTAGCAAAAACGATCAATCAGATGCAAATAATAATTATTAATATTAATGACTACAAGTTGCTTTTGTTTAAGTAATTTCTTTTCGCCACCTTTATGAGATTTAATGCCAAAAGCAATCATATCTCCACATTTATGTACATATGCATTTGCAAAATATGAGAATGATATTTGAATGTGCAATTTTCCGTACCTAATTTAACACATTATAACGAAGGCAATGCCTTAAAGGATGGAGTTTAGTTTCTGAGAGATTGTCTTGGTATAAATATAGTCACCAGTCACCTTGAGAAATAATTGAGATTTTTCCTCTTTCCATCCAACGGTTTCATCAAAATTTAAAATTTCAATTTTAAATTAGTCTCACTTTAAGGCTTTATTTAGACTTCCTCAAAGGATGTGCGATTAAACGGCTTTTATTTGGTTTAATTGAAAATTGAATTGAGTATACTTTCAAATATATCACAATATAATAAAATTACAGTGATAACCTACGCTTCAAACGATTCATTATGTGGATAATCAAATTGAATTTGCCAATAATTACTTCAAAATTTAACATTTTTTTAAAACAAAATGGCCTGATAAACAAAGAGATTATGAGGGTTGTTCTCCATTACAAGCAACAATTTAATATGCAGACTTCGAAAAACAGTTTCATACTTTCAAATAAAAAAGGAGTTTACTTATTTAGAGATTATCTCAACAATGGGAATAGAATAAAGGCATGCAAAACTTATAAATTCTATAAGATTGTTAAGAGAGCTTTGTGAGTTCTTAGTAAACAAATTGTGCTGTTATGCACTCTCCTTCTTCCTTTGGCATGTAGAGTCTAGTTCTGAATTTACAGTCCAAGAATAGTTCCTTCCTTAATTTCATTGATTTGAATTATTATACAATTTAGAAATGATGGAGATTTAGATAGTGCGTTTAAAAATTGGATTACATATATGAGAATGTTCGCTTCCCCCCCCCCCCCCCCCCGATCAACAACCCTAGTTGTTAAGAGAGAAAACAGATTGTGATCTCGCACAGAGAGTTTGCTAATTGTACCCCCCCCTCCTTTTCCAGTGCCAAGTAGCGTTAGCACTTCAAGTGGTGTCTCAACCTAACCTGAGCTTTCTTGTTAACTCAGGAAATATCAATGATTGGGTGAGCATTGTACAACCAATGACTCGCAAATTGTAGATCAATAGATTTGTCATGTGGTATTGAGCTAAAAATTGTGTTGGAACTGTTTTTTAAATGAATAGCACTCAGAACTGCACGAATGGAATTGTATGGCCCTCTTCCCATTAAATTTGTTCTTGACCAGATCAGGTAAGATATTGCAAAAACAAAATATGGAAATAAAAGATTAATTTTTAGCATAGCAAAATGAATTCAAAGGCAAATGCAACGTAAAATTCAATGTATTGTGCAAAGTAGGCGTTTCTTTGAAACTCTATATTATGATAACGTGTGTCGTTAAGATTCACAGAATAGGGTGAAATGTCATGATCTTTTCTTAGACGGTCCATATTTGTGGCGTTAATAGTTTCCCAAAGGAGGATTTTAGAATGAAATACACACATATGTATATTTGGTTTTTGATAAATACGAAAGGAATTCTTTAGTAATTTCGAAAATGTCACCTATTCTTAGGAGAGCTTTTTCAACTTTTATCATTCATTATTTTTTATGTTTTATCCTTTATACATAGGACAAAATGCATAATTTCCATTTTATAAAAGAAAATGTTTTGTTTTTAGATTTAAGAAATAGGGATATTTTGAAGCTCCACCAATATACCAAGCGATCAATATAAATGAGATGTGATCATTGTTTAGCTAAGAAGGAAGTAAATGAAAATTTTTGCAATTTTTAATCCTGAAATGCTTTGACAGCGAGACTTTCCTCGCAAATAAAATTGCACAGATCCTGTCATCGTCTTAATTAATCTCAATTTGAACAGACCAGAGAGCGGATTTACTCTATATTTTTACGCAATATCATGATAAATAGTCAATTTTTGTGAGCCTAATATTTTCATGAAATAAATAAAATTTAGCCTAACTTATTGAGAGGCAGCAAGTCAGTTTATCTCCACGAGCTGCAATCAGCTGAAAGCGACCAAATATATATACTCAATTGATTTATTTCACTAAATATGAAGATGTTATATGTACATTATAGTGTCCATTCCGCAGCGGGACACAATAGATCCGCTTTCGAAGGCGAAATAGAGACCATTAGGATAGCAATAAGCCAATTATGTTGCCTGGATACGAAATTCACCAAAGCAGTTGACAATTATGTTGCCTGGATACGAAATTCACCAAAGCAGTGATACTTTAGGATTCACAGTCAGCAATAAACTCAATTAGAAGCAGAGAACCGCCCAAAACAGCTGAGATAAAGGAATGTAGAAAACTCTATGAGCTGCTGAGAGAGAAAAACAAAACAGTGGTCCTACAATGGATTAAAGACAAGGACATGCATGGACCGGCCGATGTCTTTCCACACTATGAAGGCCTTAATCAGGAGAGAATTCAAGACCTCAAGGTGCAACGAAATTAAAGCTCGAACAAAGGGGAAACAGTGGACTGTGGCACTCTCCGACATACCCGACTGGCCAAGAATCGAAGCCGTTGCTGAGTTAAGACTACTTACCGGACGCGATTGCTTGGCAAAACATCTTCACAGATTGGGAGTATACACTTAGCCCACATGTCCCCTATGTAGCTTACAGGAGGAAATGGGGAAGACCCACCTGATTCGGTGTCCAGCCCTAAAGACAACGACGGAAAGCCAGAGATACTGGAAAGCATGAAGACAGCTAATGAACTAATATTAATTAACTGCTATATATGTACCCCCCACCCATGGGGAAAGCTGAATTCAAAGTTTAAGGGCTAATGATAAATATCATAAAGCCTGATGTTTGAAAAAAATAGTGTCTAACCCCTATGGGTTTGAAAATATTCAATTGAGAAGCAGACAGAATCTATTAGATTGGCAACTAAGTCATTTCAAATAAGAAGGCAAATTCGGAATTTTTGTTTAAAAATATAACTTTATTCAATTAGATATTGGCCGTTCTTGTCGATGACCTTTTTCCATCCTTCTGGCAGAGTAAAAATTCCCCGTTCGTAAAATGTCACGTCTTTGCTATTAAAAAACTGAATTAGGTGTGATCCGACATCATCCGCGTTGTTAACAATTTTACCATTTAAAGAATTTTGCATGGAACGAAACAAATGGTAATCCGAAGGCGCAAGGTCAGGGCTATATGGTGAGTGTGACGAAACATCCCAACCCAGTTGCAATAAGTTTTGCCGAGTAACCAAAGATGTGTGGGGCCTTGGGTTATCATGATGGTAAACAACACCCTTCCGATGTGATAATGCCGGCCGCTTATCTTCAATTGCATCCTTCTTTCAGTTTTTCGAGTTCTTCAACATACACATTTGAATTTATCGTTTGGTTCTGCGGTATGAGTTCAAAATACAAAATTCCTTTGTGATCCCACCACACTGACAGCATAATCTTTAATTTTGGTGAATCTCTGCTGCTTTTGATACTGTTTGGGCTGGTTGATCTTGCTTCACTCATGATCTCTTGCGAGTAACGACATTGTTATAAACTATCCACTTTTCGTCGCCAGTAACTAGGTTCTTCAGAAATGGATCATTCTCATTCTCATTGCGTTTCAGTAGCGGCGAATCACAGATGCTAATCCGTTGCGTCAAATGAATTTCCTTTAACTGGTGAGGGATCCATAAATCAAGTTTCTTGACATAACCAAGGGTTTTTCATTTTTTTTTTCAATGCATGTATGCGACACATTGAGCTTCTCTGCAATATCTCGTGTTGTGCTGTGACGATTTGAATCGATAATGGCCTTGACATGGGTTTCATCCACTTCGACTGGGCGGCCAGATCGTTGTGAATTTTTCACTGAAAAATCACCGGAACGAAATCTTTCAAACCAATTTCGACACTGCCTTTCTTCCTCACGGCTTCATCTCCATATACGGCACATAACTTCTTTTGTGCTTGCGATGCGTTCTTGCCTTTTCGGAAGTAATACAATAAAATGTGTCGGAAGTGCACGTCCTGTTCTTTCATTTTTAAATTGGGATAAAAACAAAATTAAAGAACTAAACAAAAAAATTTTTTACTAATTAACCTAGAAGCCCATACAGTTAGAAAAATATAGGTTAGATGCTCTGGCCACGTTAACAAAACAAAAGAAAGTATAGAGTGAATCCGTCAACAAAAACGACAATGACTTAGTTGCCAACCCAATATTTAAAAATTAATGGCATTTTAAAGGGAGCTATTTAATGAATGGATAGCTAAAGTTATAAATAGGCTATTCAGTTTGATTTTCTGCACGTTAAGTATACTCCCCTTAGAAGATGCCGTTGTTAACATATCTAGGGAACAAGACTAAACTCTGGCGTCGTTACTCTATAAATATAGGAGGGACTTAGTTGATTGAATGGATAGCGACATCTTTAAAAAGATTACCTTCAAATTATATCTGATGGACTGATTCATTAGATAAGAACAAAGTTATCATTTTATGCCACTTCCTCACTAGTATCGTTTCATGACGTTCTTCAGATTTTTGTGTTTATAGCAATCATTGGTACGATTCGAAGAATATACCAATCCTAGCGAATACACTCGTACTTAGGTTGCTCTCAAAAAAGTTTGAATTGAGAGTGCTGAATGAAAAATAATAATATTGAAAATTTATTTATTTCAAATGACAGGCTTTATGATAGTTATCATTAGCCCTTTAGTTGATTTCGGACTTCACAGAGGGGAAGAACATCAAAGTGATTAAAATTCGCGAGGGGGAACAAAAAAGTGATTCAAGGATGCAAGAGATAGACAGGCACAAATGCAGAGAAAAGGTAAGGTGAGTACTGTGAAAGTGGTAGAAAATGACATACAGTGGGGTCATGGTAGTTTGAAGTTAGAAGTCAACTGCCGGAGGTAAGTCTATCGCTCACCCCATAATATTGAAAATAGAATGTATGAAAATCTCGGAATAAATGTCATTCTATCTAGTTGTCACCTACAATATTACGCAATGCCTTCTTTATATACTAGCTCATTTTTCTTGGATCGATCTGTTACTTCTAGCATCAAGGAAACCTACCTGTCTTTCCATTTCAAAGTAGAAGTATATCATCGACCACGAAGACTGCCAGCGGTAAGCTAGAATGACATAATCCCTCATTCCTCATAAATTTCACTATTCAACGAAAATAATGTGGGCATTTATACAGGCCTTTTGATACCTCTAATTATCACAAAAAGTATCACTTTGAGAGGAAATCAAAATTTGCTCAGTGCACTTCTACAATAACTCAATAAAATATACTGGAACATTTCGGTACACTTATTCTGATTTAATGCCCCATGAGGAACTATTTCAGATGACGGAAAAGCTGCCAATGCACTTTAACAGCAAAATACCGTGTGAAATAGCCTTTTAGATAAATAAGAGAAAAGCTCATTTTTAAGGGATTTAATAATAAAGGCGAATGAACATACGTTAACAGAGGTGTAAAAGGCATGCGAGTTGAGACAAAGTAATATCCGCCCAAAAAGAGGCTTGATGTACGGTTGAAGACCTACAATTCTCGAGAGGTCATTTACATACTTAAGGTGATGAAACTGTACTTCGAGTGAGTTCCTTTTAGCAACTTTAACTGTTAAAATGCACGAAATCAACTTCTTTTCTATGTGGATTAGATTGTTAGATTATGATAGATTATGATTATGATAAAAGGCTGCAGCTTCAAATCAACGCCAAAAAAGGTAGATTAAATGCTGGAATTATAATTTTTTTCTGGGATTTGCGTGCAACAACTTCAAAATTAATTATGACCCCAGAACTTTCAATCAATGCTCGAGTTTGTTTCGACTGAGTTTTAGCGTTTGTCAATTCTTTTGTTTAAGCAAAAAATACCCATTGCTATTCCCCATTGGATATTTATGCTCAATTTAATTACTTTTGTTATTTTTATTTTTCAGCCGTAAAGTTTAATTAGAATGGAACTATCATCAATTGAAATATTAGTTTGGGGTTATCGATCGTCTCTTCATCCTTTACCAGCAACACAACATGTCTGAACTATGACTTAATTTATGCTAATAAGGAACCGGTGGATTACATGAATAGTGTTAAGAATCTGTCAAAAATGTATTTAAGCCTTGTATTGACCTCGAGAATTTGCGAATGAAAAGCAATTTCTACTGTTTTATTACTTTTGTTATGGCCCCAATTGTCTTAGCCTGCAGCAATTTTCAATATAATAGGCAGAGTGGAATAAATGGTTTGTCTTGTGGGAATTGAAAAAAACCATAATTAATATTGGTAATCTAGAAGTCGCTTTGGTTCCAGTCATCTGGAGACGACTAAAGACTTATTACTAAATTTAGGCCTCAGCTTCAGCTATTAGGAAATTTCTTCTTGTATTCATAGTATGTTTAAGAGCCATTGTATAAATTTTTAGCCCAAATTATCGAATTGATGTTATTTTAGAATTAGGCATTATCAAAGGCGAGCTTTAGTGGATAGATCCAATGTCCGAAGAAATATACCCGTTCAAGAGATTTATATGAGTTCAGTTTTGAATTATGAAAATACCCTCCAACGTGAAACTTTATCTACCCAAGGGGGGGGGGGGGTGCAAGAGACTTACCTCTACGTGGTGCACCCTGGGCAACGCATACTCATACGGCAAAGAGTCTATTAACTGACATTTGACTTTTAACTTCAAACTATAATGACCCCACAGCATGTTATATTCGACTACTTCCACATTACTTACCTCACCTTTTTTCCACCTTTGCGAATGTCTCTTTTACATCTTTGAAACACTCTTTTGTTCCCCCCCCCACCTAATTTTTCACTTTAATGTTCCGTCACTTCTGTGAAGCCTGAAGGCAACTGAAGGGCTAACGATAACTATAAAAACGCCTGCCATTTGATATAAATAAATTATTCTTTTATTAATAATTATATAACAAAACTATATGTAAATTAATTCCTCAAATTTAACATTATATCACTTTCACAAAAAATCACATTTTCATTCCTTTATGATAATGGATCGAATGAACACCACTGGAACACAGGGCGTTCCAGACAGATTACAGAATTTATGAACAGATTTGACACTAACTATACCCGGTTGACTCAGTTTTAATGCCAACAAAGTACCTAACACGAACATGGTTGGGATTCTAAAGGGATGCAATCACGTTGCTCAAAGGAAGTCAATAAGGGAATTAGTTATCAGGCACATGGGTTGCAAAGTTCAAATTATGCTATTAAAAGTTATGCAAAGTCAATTACCCCCCAACTATGAGCACTCGGAATTGACTGATGCAGTTGTTTTTCCATCGACTGGCATTGTTTTTACGTCTCTTGAACGTGTTGACTATTGCGCTATTTGAGTCTATTAGAAGGGAATACCTAGTGCGGTCACACTAAGGTTACTGTTTAAACCAAATACTGTTGTCTATTTTAAAATATAATTAATTTGATTAATAAAGAGGATATTACCAGTTTAGTGTTAATATTATCCGAATTGATAACACACACACACACACACACACACACACACACACACACACATATATATATATATATATATATGTACGATACTTCTGTTTATGGGTTTTGCGACAGAATGTTGTTCGCGAATTCTTGCATTAACTACGTGTTAGAACTCGAGTGCGTAAGAGGAATTAAATGTCCTTGGCGCAGGTTTATGGTCAACATGACGGCTTAAAAGGACATTTCAGACAGATGTATTTCCGAGCTGCGCAAAGACCATCCGAAGTAACATTTAGCACAACGTTCGACATTTAGATGCCGATAAGATTCAAGGAGGAAATCTTCACGCTTTGTATCTGGATGATCATTGCAAAACCGAAAGTCAAATTTCCTCATGAGCTCTAGATAAGTATGAAGTTGCCAATCAATGTAGATTTGGTGCTTGCTGGCCAAGATTTATCTAAGTGACAAAATGAACATGAGTGATGGTGCTTGTTGGTTGAAAAAGTACAGTTTGTTCACTTGAGACAATAACTAGGAGGTTACGTGGTTAATGCCAAGTGGTTCTATCAATGGTGGCAAGATGATGACTCAAAATATTTTATGCATAATTTAAAACGAAATTCTTGTTTGAAGTAAATTTTGTATATTTTCTATGATAATGCTATGGAGAAGGGGCCACAGGACTAGTAAAAGCTCTAATCAAAGAGTAAAGCTCGTATCTAATTAGCGAATTCTTTATTATTTATGCAGAAAAAGTGCTAATGAATTATCATTTTTCTGGGTTAACAGTAGTAGAGAAAATGAATGTAAACCACCACTTTTGAATATATATACTCCTTTAATAAAATTTGATTTGAAAAAAAGTTGATAAATGGTCCACGAGATTTCAAGCCCCTCAAAGGCAAACTAAAAATTAAATAACCTTAAAATTCATTGACGTGAATCTATTTTTTACAGACATCTAAATTGCTTTGTACTTAAACCAAGGTGTATATCTACATCACGTAGTTAACCTAATTGTTACGTCTGCAATTTGCGATATATACCTCTTTCCTGTGACATCCCTGCATTCTTTATATCCTTTGTAACTTAACAGTAACTAATGACTTTTGGTCCAATTTCTTGACAATACTCTGATAGCGCGATCAATTTTGTCCAAATAAAAATGTTCATCATAGTAATTTGTTCAAATAAAACTCATTAGGCAAACTGAATTTGATGTTAATTAATACTACGGTTGACAAAAGAGTCAAAAGTAATTGTAGGCTAACTTTAGTTCGATGCGACAGTAAGATACTTCCCTCTAATTGCAAGTCATCGATCCAAGACAAGTTTTCTCTAGGTCTAAAATCTACGAGCTTCCCAAATTAGACCCGCTTCATAACAGACGAAAGATTCACCCTCCGCCTCACTCCCCCCTCCCCCACGCCCCACCTACAGTAGGATTATTTCCCAATGCACTAGTAATTTACAGAAAAGGCATAAGAAAATACGTAAGTATTAGGAACTTTAACCTCTATTTGAGTATCCATTAGCTAGTTTAAAATCAACATATACAATGCTTTTAAAAATAGACAAATGAATTCTCTTATTACCACTTGCAGTCTTCATCTTAACGATTTCTGCTACAAGAGGTAGACCCGCTATGAGAACTCTTATCTATAATTCACCTACCTCATTTCATGCAAAATGACGTAATTGTGACTGTAAAGAGAAAAGTTCAATAAATAAGCAGTACCAAGGCTTATAATTGATGGATTGCTAGGTCGAGAGAAAAATCCCAACAGAAAGTAATCAATGGGCAGACAGAGGGAGCAAGATTTGCGGAATTCATAGACATTAGAAGAAATTGTATCCCTAATGCTAGTACTTTCAATTGATAAAGCACCCTCTTAAGACAATTACCAATGCTATTTAAATGACTATTTTTTAAGTGGGGAAATTTTCAATGAGTAAATAAATGCATACTAACCAGCAGTAACTCTAATAAAATACAATTATCTTACTTATGCCAATTTTTTGTTTTTCCGTGAACAAAAATCTTCTAATATTACTTTGCATAGGGAGTAATTGTAGTACTTCAAATAAACCAATTCGTTATCGCCACAAGCTATTTTTAGGTCCTGATTTATTATGATGTACTAACAAGAAGTCCAGTGTCAGCTTTCAGACAATTTCAGAGTATTGTGAAAATACAAAACTAAAATAAAGTATTTTACTTCGATGTGCATTGCAATGAAGTAATCTACCACTGAATATACGTCAAAATGGTAATCCTGGATAGACACGAAACAATCAACGATGATTTTTTTCTCAAATTCACCTTAAAGTTTCAAATTGAATCGTTTAAAGGTATCGGCGTGTCACCAGATTTGACCTCTGTAGTTGCGCATAATCGTCATTCAATCAACTATGAAATAGTTTAAGGTAATCTTTCAGATCACAGATCGCACAGGAGGAACGCGACTTATAAAAGACATAAACGAAATTCACAATTGACGCAAGCAATTGCTTTACCATGAAGTAATTTTGAAATGCGTAAATCAAATTGGTTTCAATTTTGTCTATATTACTCAGCTTTAATCTAGGCTAAGGACAACCGATCAACTTACCTTTGGAGTATACTAACTATTGAAACATTTGCTATTAATCCAAAGTGACGACAGAAATGCTACACTAATTGACAAAAAGAAAATTGTGGTAAAATTACTTATGACGAATAACAGTATGGATTTGAACCAACCATTTTGCTTTAACCCCTCCCCCCCTCCCCCCCCCCACTATCCGATGAAAAAACCTTGAGTTATTTTGGTATCACATTTCAGGGTGCTTAAATAGAATTAGTAGTATGTGAATAATGCAATGACTAGTTTACTTTGACCTTCAATAATTCTTAACTAATTGGTGAGCAAACACCAGAGAATCAGCGGAATTCTCGTCATAAATCGGGCACAATGAACCGAGTTAGCTGTTTCGTTGAAAGTTGGGGCTAACTAGACAACATGCCAGATATTTTTTCCCATTTTAAACTCCTTTCTACTACTTATTGATTAAATTCATGGCCAACCACGATTCGTAAATTGTGAGTGGTCCCATTAATAGAATTTTAATAACGAGATCGCATTCGTTACAGCATTTAATGGAATAATGCTAACACATATATTATTTCACTTAGCTTTTGAATAAATGGCAATGACTGAACTATTTTTGCTGCACTTGCAAAACGAAGAGAGAACGCGCTCACAGTGAATGCAGAATGTTGAGAAAATGCTGTAAAAAATCCTTGTCAAGTAGACGATGCCTACTTTACTAGCTGTTACGAATGTACTTCAGGGTTCTTTGGTTCCTTTGGAGTAGTCAAATATGGCTAAAAATCATTGTAAGAAGAGATGTAATTAGTCGCTATGGAAAGCAAAGAAATTAGTACAAAAGTTATATTGTACGATTTAGAGCTATAAATGCGAATAGTTGCGTAGTAATTATTGTCTAAAGCATGCACTTGCATCATTCACATCCACCTGAAATAGAGGCGATTAGAATTTTGTTTTGGTATCAATGCAGATTTCAAAAAGAAAACAGTAAGAATATTTTATATTAATCATTAATGAATAAGTGATTGAAGTATTAATCGAATTGGGCAATGAATAATTTAAAACATACAAATAACTTCAACATTAATACGTATAGTTAGTCAAAATTTTAATGGCAGGGATAGAAACGTGGTTATTGGTCAAATAAAATGAAAATTATCTTTATATGTGGATGTTAAAATTCTTTATATCCGTTGATATTAGCAATTATGCTAGCTCGTGTTTTTTAAAAAAAGAACCTTTAAAAATTGACTATAATCAAATCAAGCCACGTGAGATTTGATCAATTAAACAACGCGTTTTTCATTTGACAAGCGGTCTTTACGTTGATTAAGTGTTACTTAATTGAATAGTACAAGACGGAAACGCGATTAGCTGTCAAAGAACAATGGTCAATGAAATTTCTTTTCGTTTCAACTAATGGGTCTTTTTCAATATAAAGTGAAATCAAGTATTAAAGAACACATTAAAGGCATATTCAATCGTAACTCGAAACCTCGGAACGAAAACGTAATGTCAAACTTCTCGAAGGACGCAAGTCAAGTTAATTCTTTGGAATTAAACAGTCAAAAGAATACTGGAAGACATTATGGAAATCGCATTCATTATTTGATATCTAAGGGAAGGCATGAATCAAATCAGAGTAATGGAAATATCGTCAAGCATGTTGAAAAAGCTCCAGAATTCGGAGATTCAAAGGTTAATTCACATCCTCACAAATCCAATTTTCCTCCAACTAATCGTTCAACAGTTGATTTGGATAGTAGGAATAGTTCAACAGTATCTCATAACGGCAGTATTAGCTACTCTAAGGATAATCACCAGACGTATAGTCACTGTAGGCAGTCTACTGGAAAGTACACTCGTGGTGTCCGAAAGAGATCTGCGAGTCGCAAGTCAGTCGGTTCAGTCGATAAATACAATGAGAAATCTGAGAGTCATCATAGCAAATCGAGACAATACGCCAGTGAGCCCTTAAGAAAGCCCATTTTTCCAAACCAAAATCGTATTTTTCCTCAAAATACTGTTAAGAAAAACGGTAGGATGAATTCCTATCATAGCGTACGAAGGAACTTGAATTCCAGCTCAAAGCCAAAAGGATCTAACTTCCACGGATCCAGAGGTTCAAAATCGCGGAGTGATTACCACAATGAAAGTAGTAATCCAAATGAAAAGCCATATTGGAGCAGTACATCGTTTTCATCAGACGTTTCCATAGAGCAGTGGAAAAGGAAAAATAAAAATGACGATCACAAAAGCAATTCAAAAGGCCGCACTTGGATGTTCAAACCTAAAAACAAAACGCAACTCTCAGCACATAAGAAGAATTCTAATCCGCAATATAATAATAAGTCTAAAGAAGAGAGAACAACTAATAAGCAGACGTTCAAAATATCCACTAGTAAGCTTTATTACGTAATGTCTTTGAAGGTTTTGTTATGACTTCATGAACTTTGAGCCTAATTAAACATGTAATTTCGTTAAAGAATTCCACAACAAGCGTTATGAAACGAAAATAGATTACTCAACTAGATCGATAAGAAACAGTTCCTTTACTGGTGTTGAGAGTAGACGTAACACAGGAGCAAAATTGGAGCTCACAAAGGCACCTATGAAGCATGCTCAAGGTCAGAACAAAACGTTGCTCACAAACACTCTCTGCCCCCAAAAGCGGCACGAAATTTTATCTTCTAATAAACCATGCGTTTGCATGAAGGTTGAAAAAATGAAAGCACTTCAGGGAGGACCCGTGTACTATGAATGGCATAAGGTGGAAGTCAAGGCTGTTGATGAGAAGATTATTAAAAAGCTGGAGACTTCACCATCATTGGATGAGTTCGAACTAATGTGCCCAACTAAAGTGAGCACTGGGGGTCAAGGAACAGTGGCATGGGTTCATTTACCTAGAACAACTAAGCAGTACGCCTTAAAGTTTAAACTTCGACAAGACAAAAATGATAAGACTTGGTTTATTGAACGTCGAGAGGCAAAACTCTTGCAGAAAATCAAACATTCATTCATTGTTGAGTAAGTATATTTATCAAAATGCATTCCTACTTTATAATAGCGTGTTTAAGAGGGAATGCTAATTAACCGAAGTTTCCAAAGCTCCTGGGAACTTTAGGCTCGCTCGTTTGGAGACAAGTGCTCTCTAGACATTTGGTAGTCGCAACTCACTTAGATCCATGAGGGGACAGAGCGGCTTCTCCATGAAGCAGATACCTTATTAGAACAAAGTAATCATTAAATTGTAGGGGTTTCAAGGTTAAAATACCACTAAACCAATGACAGTTTTATTCCGAATGCCTGTCAAACTGTCAGCAATGTTCTGAGCCAACATATTGATAAGGATCTCGAAGTAAAACGCAAAACTTTCGACGAATTAAGTATTTTAAAGGGACGAAAACGAGATTTACCTATTAAAAAGAGCCATTGTTCACTTAAATCTACTGGGGTAAATTTATTTTAAAGTTAACATTGATATCTATTCTGGTTGGTTTGCATTTGAAGGAATATTGTCAATAAAATAAATGAATGAATTTGTGCTGCACTGAAACTTACGTCAAAATGTCCTTTTCAATTTAAGACTTAGGATCTTTGGTGCATTTCACTGAAACAAGAGTTATTCATCCTTTTCCCAGAAGTTGAAATTTGCATATATACTTTTTCTAACGACTTGAAGATTAGTAAGTCAGTTCTGGCCAAAGTGGTCATATTTCACACTAATGTAAATTAAGACATAATGCAGAGTTTGCGTCAAATACTAGCAATTTTACGCCAAAATGTGTTTATTTTTACTTGCCGCTCCACGCATGAGGGCAAAAGGGGGAGAATAAACGAAGCTTAAAAGGGGAAAAGCGCCTTCCACTAACTTTCAACTGACTAACTTACTTGTTTGAGGCTTTAAAAAGGACTCTACTTGGAGCTGGAATTAGGGCTTTATTATTGGTCTGAAGATTATTCAAAGTGAAAGTATTAAGTGGCTTTCTGAGTCCAGGCTCATTATTTATTTAACGAAATAGAAACGTCCTCTCTCTATATATATATATATATATATATATATATAAATTGGATTGCATATGAATGGCATTCCTGGATTTAAATTCATCCCTTTTGTGTTAAAACAATTCCCACCTTATTGGATTCATTTAACTAGCAACCTAGATTTCAGAACGAAGCATGTTGGATGATATGATAAAAATGGTGAATAATGATAAAATTGGCTTGCGGATATGCTAATTTAAAGACCTAAGCTTTTCTCCAATTTGAATTCCTTGATTCTTTTATATTCATGGGGATAGCCAAAGCCCTTAATTCTAAATTCTCTTGCCTTAAAGGCATATTTTTTATAAATGCATTCTCTTTGGAATCTACTTAAACACCTTCTCTCTCTTTAACAAACAGCCTTTTCTACTTTTGTCTGCACTAGCTCCAACATGAGTACCATATGCTGATTATTCCTCAGTTCAACACTTCAGGAGACATGGATTGGATAAAATCTGTTCATTTGTTCATTAACCAAACCTTTGTTTTAGCATGAATTTTGAGAAAAGCTTAACATTAGGACATTTGATTGTTATCATTGAGTTTTGGGATATAAAGAAGTCATCGAAAATGCTTTTGCTTTGATAATAAAAATCGAACATTATGGAATTATTACTCTTTTCATGAACTCTGTGAACTACCACTTAATATGGACGTTTGGAGAATGGTGTCGAGGACTTCAAACGTTGCATAAATCCTTTTGTTGTGTCATTGCTCAAGTGATTGGTGATCATATACGTTGACTTCTTGTTACTATGAAAATCTGTTTGCTTTATATTTAGCATGGCATGTGTGCTTTACAAAATAACCTTTATGCTTAATGCTGCCAAGGTTATGGGGTAATATATATGCCGTTGATCTGTACCTAGTCTATTGAAGAGCAATCCATGTGTGGAAAAGAAATATATCTAGTGAAAAAAATTAGCATATTTTGGTGACGTACGATTTGCACACTTTCGGCATAGCAATAATATTTTTCGTTTAAAAAAGTACAAAATGCACTACTTTCTTCTCGCCTAAATACCTCAATAAGACAAATAAAAACTGTTTTGTTAGCAATTTTCAAAGTCTCTATATTTTTATTTCTCAAAAGAGGGAGGTGAATATTTCCAAAACTTTCGAGACCACTTAGAACTTACTAATGATTCGTAACATACTTTTTATTTCAAGGGCAGTTTAAATGATAAAATTCTTTATCAAATAAAAGTGATTTTTTAGAAAACCAACTTAACACCAATCATTTCATATTTGCTTTGATTTAATTTTTTATTTTTGAATTCAGCTATCGGTTTTATTGTGCCAGGATTTCAGACAATAAACTTCCCGAAAGTATCGTAACTCGACGAAATTACTACTGATGCAAACTTAGAGTGAACGGCCAATCAGTTTTTCACTTTTTTAATCAGCAACTTAGCCAATAAATCCAAAATATTGCTTTAGTGTTTCCTATCGGTTTATATTTAGTTCAGATGTTTAATTGCAGTTAGGTCTTAAATACGACTGGAGTGGAGCGATAATTTTTGCTTGATTTGTCATTATGACTGGAGGATGGGAACATTTTCACAGATTGGCAGGCTATAGAGACATCGATTTAAAATCTCCTGCAATTTGCAGAGTCCTTTATAACTTGTTAGATTACAAATGGTTGGAGGAACAAGAGGTAGCGGGGTGGCAAAGATTGACACATCCATTGCTGCAAAGATTTTAAAAGTAATATAAACAGAGACTTGCTGTAATATGTTCTTACTTTCAGTACATATCATATCTACGAAACAGACTCGGCTCTATTTATGGCATTTGAATATCTGAGCGGCGGATGTTTGTGGCACCACATTGCAAGAATCGGTGTACTTCCGGAGGGCTATGCTGCCTATTATGCCGCCTGTATCCTCACAGCTTTGTCATATCTCCACGAGAGAGGTATTGTTTACAGGTGAGGTTTGGGATTTTTCTATCACTCACCATCTTAAAAACTAATATATATATATATATATATATAAGCTAGGAAAAGCTTGATTTAATCGTATAAGTCCAAGATTGGTGGAAATTCGCTGAAGCTTGAGAAAACTCATAATCTCATGATGAATAACTAGCAGTAAGCAGATTTCGTCCCAGAAGTTACATGTTATTAATTAAACGAAACGATTTTTTATATTATATATAATGCCTAATTGATATTGACGTTAGATTCTTCCATCATTACTATTTTTAATAAAAAATGGAGATTGGCTTCCCCCGACAATCTTTAATTTGAGGAATAAACAGGCATTCTTGTCATTAGTAATTAAGCAAAGTTGCTTATTACTGAGGATGATTTCATCTTTAATTCGAAAAAAAGAGCTGAGTTCAGAAATTTTCTTAAAAAATGAAATGTACGTTTGTAAAAGGTTTGTTGTAAAAAGAGTACCGATCTGGTTGTCAAAGGATTGCGGTAGACTACGGATTTTTTGTATTGGCAACTTTAACCTTGTGCGATAAGAAGGTATACTTGTAAATCCAACAATTTATCTAGTGAAATTTCGAAATTAGCTTAAAATATGTTATAATATGAAAATATTTTGAATTTATATAATCGCTTGTCATAATTATATTTAAAAATTAGTTTCGAATGAACCTATTATTTTGTGAGTTTCATGGCCACTCACAGATGGTTAAGTAAATGTATTTTGAGTTTGTCAGAAATATATAGGATTTAAGGAATATACTTAAACAAGATTGTCATTTGGTTTAAATTCATTTTTCACCGTTTATAGAGATATGAAAGCAGAAAACATAGTTTTGGACTATCAACATCGGCCAAAGCTCATTGATTTTGGAATGTCCAAATACTTTCCATCGGTAAAGCGAGAGATGCGCATGAATGAATCGGGGGAGAATAAGGAGCCATTTGAATCTCCAATCGGAAAGGAGGTTTTACATGTAACAAATAGCTACTGGGCGTCTCCCGATATTGATTCAGACGATGAAGAGGATGATCCACCCACTAGGTACTACTATGCAGCCTACTTGGCTCCAGAGATTTACGAAATACCAACGGAGTCAAATCAGTTTATCGATTCATGGGGTCTTGGATATTTGCTTCTAGAAATGGTTCTTGGTTATGGAATGTAAGTCATTTGTACATATGTAACCTGTACGCAGAAATACCTAGCTAATTAAAATAACGAAATTATCATCTTGTACCATTATTTTTTGTGACAGTTCGAAAGAAATTCCATCTAAATACTAATAATCGTGTTTTGTAGAATTTTAAAATTATAATTGTGTCGTTTGTGCTATTTTCTTTTAATGGTTAATAATGACAAACCATATTTTTTCAACAGGGTTTTCCTTGATTCGCCTAGATAAATCATAAAATCAAATTGAGCTGCTTGTTAAATTTTACGGTACCCCCACTGGAAGTTACTGAGAAAAACCTGCTAATGGGTGGATAAACTAAATTCTTTCCGTAATTCGCGCTTTCATAACAGTAATTTCATAATAATGAAGAGCATTTTGTAATCATCTCCAATATTCAAAGAGGGAATACAACAATAGAATTTATGGTAGACTAGAGTTGTTTTAAGTTTTTACTTAAGGGAAACTCGAAAGTCTTTTGATCTTGTAGATTTCGACCAATTCCTTGGGCAAATGTTAAAGGTCAGCATCTGAGTCAAGAATGGAAGCTTTATTTACCATCTGATTTACTTAAGAAGTTGACTCCAAAATGTCGTAGTCTGATCTTTAAGATGCTCATCCGTCATCCCCAATCTCGCCTTAGTTTGAAGGCAGCAATGAGACATTCCTTCTTCTGTCGAATTCCTTGGACCAATCTTCATGCCTTTGCTGGACCGAATCTTTCAAAATTTCAAAATCCCGCAGAATTCCACAAGCATCACTCCAAAATCCTCTCTTACAGTATTGATCAGAGATCCAAATTTTTCCCGGCAAGAAAATCTCTGAACCCCCATCCAATATATCGGATGTTTTACAATCACAGAGGGCAGAACAGAAGGAATTCTAGTGAGGTTACATCACATAAAACTAATACCGGAAAAACGAGTGAAGAAGCGGTTTCCACTCATAAAATCGCTGGCAGTAGAAGAGTTGATAAACCACGAGGTGATCGGGTGTGCTATCTGGAAAATAATACCAATTGCCTAAGACAGGCCAGAAATCCCTAAACGAATGGCATCAGAGGAAATATGTAGAAAGGTAAAGCAACTGAGAGCCACTGCCAGCCCCTCAGAAAGTGCTTGATTTCAATAGAATCTGGCCCATCCCTAATATTGAATTCTAATTTCCTCAATTTATTGTTTACTCCGTTGTCTAAGGCTATTTATATTTGCTCTTACAAAGGCTTGTTTTTTGTTTTTTGGTTTTTGTTTAAAATAAAGTTAACTAGTTTTTATCATGGCACTAAGGTAGCATAGTTTGATGAGAAACTTCCGTGTAGCGATGTAAATCCTTAAATCCACCCATGGATTAAACAAAGAAATTCATTAAAAAATGAAGCCAGATCTTATCTATGAAAGTTAATTGAGAATTTAGAGTAAAAATTTATCTATATTTATTTCAAATGGTAGGCGTTTTGATAGTTATCACTAGCCCTTTAGCTGACTTCGGACTTCATAGAGGGGAGAAACATCATAGTGGGAAAAATTCGAGAGAGGAGGAAGAAGAGTGATTCACAGATGTAAAGAGACAGATGGACATAAATGCAGAGAAAAGGTAAGATGAGCAATGTTGAAGTGGTCGAATTTGGCATACAGTGGGGTGATGGTAGTTTGAAGTGAAAAGTCAACTGCCGAATAATAGACTTTTTTGACGTATAAATATACGTTGCCCAGGATGCACCACGTGGAGGTAAGTCTATTGAAAAACGAATGCCGAGTGATAGAATTTTTGCCGTAAGAAAGTACGTTGCCCAGGGTGCACCACGTGGAGGTAAGTCTATCGTACGTTGCCCAGGATGCACCACGTGGAGGTAAGTCTATCGCTCAATCCAAGAAGTCAGTGGCCCACCTACGAAATATCAAATTCTCATCTACAGACAAAGAATGGATTTTGTATTGGAGTTATTTTACCTGTGTAATATCGGATTATGGTACCTTTTACGTTCGACGATTCACTGTAAAGTTCTTATTGTCACTTACTTTATTTTGGCCTCCTAAACTTCGGTTTGTTTACATTATTTATTGCAGTTCCCATCAATTCTATCTACTAACTTAATGGAGGTCAATATAGTATGACCTTATGCCACCTCTTAGCTAACTTCCATTCAAACAGTTCTTGTATCATCTTCAAATTCATCAAGTCCGTATATAAGTCAGTATACAGCAGTGAGTTTATGAAGACTCGCATCGCTTTTAAAACCAAATAACAAAGAAATGATCCAAGATTTATTAATTTCACAGGCATCTCACTTGACATGATCAACGAGACATGTGAGTCGAATGCGACTTGAAGCAATCTTGAACATCGATGGAGTTAAATCTTTAGGCTTTACTTGATGCTCTGTTAACTAGTAAACTTCAGCGAAATTGTTCAAGCAGGGCAAAATTTGATGGGAACAATGTCTAACAATATGTGGATAAATTGTATGTATTTCTGATCTGGATGCAATTTCAGATTAAATGACATAATCCATATTAAAATTATTTACCTCTAAAACTAATCCCAATGTAAATTCAACTTCGATAAATTCGTTAACATTTTGTGCACTCCTTGTCGCATATAACGACGCCTTAGCCATTAAGAGCAATTTGACTTGAATTGGATCTACTGTCATAAATTGAAACGGCCCACCTTTATCCATCTTTTATCTGCGCCGATTCGCATAAATTTTCCATTTTCCGCTTTATGAAGTCATGCCATATTCATTCCTTTTTCCTCAATGGAAATGATGTAAATATTTTCAATAATTCCAATTACGATTTTTACGCTAACTTTCCTTTTTGAAAATTACTTGTATAAAGGTAAAAATCCTCTGTCGTTTTTTAATTTAATCACAATTTCCACCACGTTAATGGACATCGTTAAAACTTAACGATACAATAACTGCAACTAACTGCAAGCGTGACTGCTTACCAACACAAACCACTACGTGATGCGATAAAAGTTTTAAAAATCCTTGAAATTGCATTGTAGTGATTGCAATAAAGTCGCCGTATGGTAGGAGAAATTAAAAATACCAGTGTATGTATTGGTATATTTAAAATTTGTTCTTAATAAATTAATTTATTTCAATTTAATAGCAATAAAATGTTCTTGTAAAGGGGTGTGCGATAGACTTACCTCCACGTGGTGCACCCTGGGCAACGTATACTCATACGGAAAAAGTCTAATATTCGGCAGTTGACTTCTGACTTCAAACTACCATGACCTCACTGTGTGTCATAGTCGACCACTTCTACAGTATTCATCTTACCCTACTCTCCATCATTGTGTCTGCCTCTTTTACATTTGCAAATCACTCTTCGGTCCACCCTCTTGAACTTTGATGTTTCTCCCCTCTGTGAAGTTCGAAGTCAGCTGAGGGCTAATGATAACTATCAAAATGCCTGCCATTCGAAATAAATAACTGTTCTTGTATTGGGTTGGAAAATAAGTCATTGCCGTTTTTGTTGACGGATTCACTCTATACTTTCTTTTGTTTTGTTAACTTGGCCAGAGCATCTAACCTATATTTTTTTCTTACTGTATGGGCTTCTAGGTTGATTAGTAAAAAGTTGTTTTTGTTTAGTTCTTAGTTTTGTTTTTATCCCAATTTAAAAATGAAAGAACAGGACGTGCACTTCCGACACATTTTATTGTATTACTTCCGAAAAGGCAAGAACGCATCGCAAGCACAAAAGAAGTTATGTGCCGTATATGGAGATGAAGCCGTGAGGAAGAAAGGCAGTGTCGAAATTGGTTTGAAAGATTTCGTTCCGGTGATTTTTCACTGAAAAATTCACAACGATCTGGCCGCCCATTCGAAGTGGATGAAACCCATATCAAGGCCATTATCGATTCAAATCGTCACAGCACAACACGAGATATTGCAGAGAAGCTCAATGTGTCGCATACATGCATTGACAAAAAAAAATTAAAAACCCTTGGTTATGTCAAGAAACTTGATTTATGGATCCCTCACCAGTTAAAGGAAATTCATTTGACGCAACGGATTAGCGTCTGTGATTCGCCGCTACTGAAACGCAATGAGAATGAGAATGATCCATTTCTGAAGAACCTAGTTACTGGCGACGAAAAGTGGATAGTTTATAACAATGTCGTTACTCGCAAGAGATCATGGGTGAAGCAAGATCAACCAGCCCAAACAGTATCAAAAGCAGAGATTCACCAAAAAACAAAAAATTATGCTGTCAGTGTGGTGGGATCACAAAGGAATTTTGTATTTTGAACTCATGCCGCAGAACAAAACGATAAATTCAAATGTGTATGTTGAAGAACTCGAAAAACTGAAAGAAGGATGCAATTGAAGATAAGCGGCCGGCATTATCACATCGGAAGGGTGTTGTTTACCATCATGATAACCCAAGGCCCCACACATCTTTGGTTACTCGGCAAAACTTATTGCAACTGGGTTGGGATGTTTCGTCACACCCACCATATAGCCCTGACCTTGCACCTTCGGATTACCATTTGTTTCGTTCCATGCAAAACTCTTTAAATGGTAAAATTGTTAACAACGCGGATGATGTCGAATCACACCTAATTCAATTTTTTAATAGCAAAGACCAGACATTTTACGAACGGGGAATTTTTACTCTGCCAGAAGGATGGAAAAAGGTCATCGACAAGAACGGCCAATATCTAATTGAATAAAGTTATATTTTTAAACAAAAATTCCGAATTTACCTTTTTATTTGAAATCGCCAATGACTTAGTTGCCAACCTAAAATATGCAGATTTTTAGGAGATTCATTGTGATAGAGTAAAGAAGTTGCTAATGGGGTGGAGCCTGCTGCCTAACATAACTGATGGAGACTAAAGCTCACTTGACGCGTGTTAGAAGCACTCAAGTCAGAGAGAAATTGGCCATGGTAGTGATAGATGAGAGGCGGTAAAGTTATTTCATATGTTTTGCTTGAATAATAATGATGAAGACATTGAGATATTAGAGATAAAAAATGGAGTAGTTGATAAACTAATTTCCAATTCGCCACCTAGGTTCTGACGGACGGTCGGCTTGTGTGTGGTTATAAGATCCTGTTAAAATTGCTCTAAAAATCGCAGACCGCAGAAACAGTCTATCCTGAATAATTCCAAGAATTTATTTGAGAAAATTTAGGCATTTTCAATGAGTACACATTTTGCCATTGGTGGAGGCTTCACAACATATGCTTGAGTATAAAAATTAAATCATTAAATATTTGAAAACCTTTGTATTTCACCCTGTTTGCTAAAAAATCAGACAAAGGCAATAGCGGAAATAAGGCTACTAATTTAAAAGACAGAACTAGTATAATAAGTTAGATTATGATTTATTCTTATTTGATCTCAGTATCTGCAAAAAAACTTAAGTGAGTTAAAGCAAAAGTATTGATAAAATCATGCATGCTGAATTCAGATATATTAATTTATGGTCGCTTTTATATAACTAAAAGTAATATATATTTTATATAGAGTTTTGTGAAACCTTTACATATTTAACTTTCTACAACAAAATAGATCCAAAAAAATGAAACTAAGTCATCTTTATCATGAAGGTAAATTTTATTCACAGTCTGTTCAGCCTAACATGAGCCGAGGGCAATATCATAAAGATCTCCTTAAGTTTTTTAATATTGTTATAACCTTACCAACTTCAAAAATCACCAAAATGTCTCCAAACTCTAAAAGAGCAAGGAATTAAGCAAACTTGCACGATTTTTACATTTTTCTACGAAACAACGACTCGGATAATTCAATTCTCCTTTTATAAAATTATTCTTCGGCAGAGCTTTTCGTCCATGACTTTGGGTGTTGGTTGTACTTTTAATATTTTCCATGTTTAATTTTAACGAACTAGCCGGCGATTGCATCGAGATTCGACGCACAAGGCGAAGCAAGAGATGATTAAAAAAACACGTTGGATCAGTTTTTGTTTTTGTTATCTAGGGCTGCTACACATCAGTAATTAAGTTAAAAGTTTAGCACAGAACCTTGTTATTTAAAATCACCACAAAATGGGAAACAAGAATTGACACCACATGCCAATTGAAAGTTTCTCCATGCTCCTTAAATAATTTATTTATTTAATGAGCATGGCAGACGTTTTGATAGTTATCATTAGCCCTTTAGCGGACTTCAGGCTTCACAGAGAGGAGGAGGAACATCAAAGTGAAAAAAAGTCGAGAGGGGGGGGGGAAGGGAACGGAAGATTGTTTCAAAAATGTAAAAGAGACAGACACATAGGTTGAAAAAAGGCGAGGTGAGTACTGTGGTAGTAGTCGAATATGACATACAGTGGGGTGATGGTAGTTTGAAGTCAGAAGTAAACTGCCTGTTAAAATAATTTTTTGCGTATAAGTATACGTTGCCCAGGGTGTGCCACGTGGAGGTAAGTCTGTCGCACACCCCGCTCCTTAAATAATGGAATGTATTTCCGTTTTGTTGAAATGAACGTATTGTTATGCTATTTAGAATTAAATTATGCTCAATGAACTACTAAGTTTAAGACAAAGGGCAAGGCTATTTCGAATTTCCGTTGTTATTTAGCGTAAGAATGTAAGAAAACATCTTTTGAGTATGAAAAGAGCTTTTCTAGTATGCTGTCAAAATGTTAGAATTTGTAAATATTTGTTAAATATTTCAGACACATGAAGAATTTTTACTAGAATTCTGAATTCAGTATTATAAATTGTTCCAAAATTTGTTTAATATTACAATTTCCATGTACAAACTGACAATGTCAGACTCATTGAAATTTTCTCAAATTGCAAATGTTGCTAATTAAATCTGAAACCTAATTACCGTGACTATAAGATCTTAATTACATTCACTGTGTCTCTCGTTGAGCTTAGCTCTATTGGGATTTCGGGCTTCACCCAAAACTCCCATATGCCGAAAAAAAACACTCCACTATAATAAGTACAATGACACTCAAGTAGACATTGAGAGATCGCTGCAAAGTCTCAGTTCTCCTATATATATTCGTAGCCTGAAAGCGTTCCACCCGGTAGTTTCACTTTTTTTCATAACCTAAATTTCCAGCATAAGGGGTGTGCGATAGACTTACCTCCACGTGATGCACCCTGGGCAACGTATGCTCATACGGCAAAAAAGGTCTATTAATCGGCAGTTGACTTCTGACTTCAAACTTTTATGAACCCACTGTATGTCAAGTTCGACCACTTAACATTACTCATCTTACCTTTTCTCTGCCATTATGTCTGTCTGTCCGTCTCTTTTACATTTGTGAAGCACTGTTCTGCTTTCCCTCTCGGCTTTGTCTCACTTTGATGTTCCTCCCCTCTGTGAAGCTTGAAGTCGGCTAAAGGGCTAATGATAACTATCAAAACGCCTGTCATTTGAAATAAATAAATAACTTTTCCAGCATAATCACTCTAATCTATATTCCCTCCCACTTCTTTGCCTCAGATATTCTACCAATACACTACGTTTGCTGCGTCTTGTAGGCGTGTTAAAGACTGGTAGAAAATAGGAGATATAACCAGAAGAATATCTAGAGAAAACCAGATACACCCGTTTCTAATTCATTTAATTATCTTGAATGGAGAACATCTATAATCTAATTTTTTATCATTTTATTATTATTAGAATGTATTGCTAACTAAGATTGGATGGTAATATGGGATAATTAGGTTGGTGCTAGCTGATTAGGTTTAAAAATTAATGACCCTGCGTTTGCTGTATCTTTGAAACGTACTTGTAATTTTGTTAATATTTTGGGTTACAGTGCTTGGATTAAAATACATTGGTAATTATAAAAGTATTTCATATGCAGAAGAGTTTTATTTATCTCTAATCCATAGTAAAAAAGTCTATCATAGCTTGATATAGCAACATTGAATTTTCTGAATTTCACTTGGCTAGAGTTCAAATACGGATTAGAAGTTGACTATTACACATCTGTAGCGTTTTTCATGAAGCTTCCAGTAACGAAATTGCATTACCTCATTAGAAAAACTATTTTCATAGTCAAAAGATGAAAATATAATTAAAATAAGTTGTAAATATTTTTTTGACATAAATTTCATTTTCACATGACGTTTTTTGCACATTCATTGAGGAGGACACTCACATCTCAAAGTATTTAAATAATCAATAAACTGCTACACTTTAATGTGCATATTTCGAAATTTGTTTTAATAAGCTTTTAAAATAATTACAATAACTTGAGTTTTCATTCTTTCTTTTATTATATCGGCTTAGAGATCGCAAAATTGAAATAGCATAAATGATAGGCGATCATGATAGTTGGAGTGCCATCTCCTTTTTTGCACAAACGATTATTTTAACTAAGCTATCACGGAGGTGAAAATACATAAAATAGAAATGACTAGTAAGGTTAATAAATGAATAATGTTTAAATGAGAAAAGGAAACGAAAAATTTAATTATTGCTGACTTCCTTTTCCTTCACTTCTCTCTTTCTAACACCCAGATGCTATCGTATTTTTTGTTTCCTTCCTAATTCACAATCGGTTTTATTTTCCCTCAGTAAGGTGGTTGTGTATAATGTGTAATTCATTTGTTTTAAGGAAAAATTGATGAAATAATTAGTGAAATTTATGGTATAAATTTGATGTTGAATTAATCCTCTCCAGTTTTGTCCCTCCAAAACGTTGAAAATAGAAGGAAATGCTTCTTTTGTATTCTTTTCTAACAACGTTCAGAAATGAAAACGCAGGTTCGTGTTTCAAAATGATGTCATCAAATTGTCATTATTTATAATCTACTTTTTTAAATTTTGGTCTCCAGAACAGAAATAGTTCATTAATTTTAAAAGTTTACCAATCTATAATAAAAATGTGCCAAGTCTATAGGCTTCAAATGTAGATCAAATTTTACCTATGAGCGATGAATAGTATTGCTCTGTGTTTTAAAATAACACTTTAATCTAGTTTTGAACTTTGAATTCTTTTCAATTATATTGCTGGATTGACCAAACATACCATACGGCTTCTCAAATAAGGATCCAATAAGTATATTCTTTACCATTTAATCACAAGTGGTTACCCGCTGATAACTTGCGTCATAAACTGTTTTCATTTCAATTAACATGCGATACTTAATTAGTTTGAATGTACTATAAGGAAATATTAAAATTGCATGACATTTGAAATCATGTGTCCCAGATGAATTTTTCCCAGCTTTGTTCCATAATGTAAGGATTTTTTCTTACGAATTATTTTAGAATATTTAAATTACTTCGAGTTAAGAGAATTACTTTATTCTTGACATGCTTACTTTTTAAACTTTTGATTTGTTATTATTGTTGACTATTTGAGCAAGATTATGAAATACGAATTTTAATATTTGTTAACCAGAGCTAAACCCGCCTGAGATATCACTTATCAATTTGTCCTCATTAACTCATGAAAAACGTTGAGTCAAGGACCCAGAATTGACTAGTCATTTTTATATTTTGAATCTTTGGAAAAGCTATTAGTTGCATATTGGCTGGTTAGAGGATGTAATATTCAATATTGATATCACTTTATATCTTCCATTTGTTAATCATTTTAATATTTTAATGGAACTTTAATTTCATGCTATTTTTAGAAATTAATGATTGCACTTTAGAAAGTTTAATCGTATATTTTCGTTCGACTCATACACTGAATCCTACATTTATCATCTATTTAGAATTGTTTAAATCAGTTTATTTTGCCTATAAAAAGATATTTTTGAGCTCTAAGGCTTTCCATTTACTGCATTTGGAATCTGAGTAGATCAAGCTTTAATAAAGAACGAAATAAGAAGTTATGAAACAACTCTCTCACAAAACTTGTCATAAAAGTAAGCCGTATGTAATTACTACTTAACTTGAAAAAATTGGATGTACCAAACTTTCAGTCTTTGATCCTCGTGAACGAATTTTTCAGAATTTTATGTTACCGAAAGCAACCACTTACCCTTCCAATTTCTAATTCAATTTGATAGCTATTTGACATAATATTTTTGGGAATGCAATTACACTTGCGGCCATAACTAGCATTTTGGATTTCATTGTACTAATCACGCCTTTGAAGTGGAAATTGCAGGAAATGTCGCTCTATTGATCTATTTTTGGAAACTTTAAAAAAGATTCTTGCCATTTCTAATTTACACTGAGTTGTAAAAGGGTTCACTTGATATTCAATTCAATCGCGATTTTCACCACATAAAGTGCCCTCTTTCGCATCTATGGGAAATATATATATTTGTAACTAGCATTACTAAATAAAATTTCTTTTTTTGCTCGAATGCAGGATAATTTTTCAGTTGGTAAGAGTGATAAAACAATTTTGCATATCATTTAGAATAATTACCTCTAATTGTCATTAAACTAATCAAATTAAAACAAAAAGACATAAAATGTTAGTGCAGTAAAAAATGTACATTATTAGCTGCGCCAAATCTTTAAAATTAAAAGTAAAATTCGTTCAATGCATGCGGTTAACGAATGCTAAAAGTATATACTTAACTCAATTCATATTATCTAAGGTAGCTCTTTTAAATATTCAGTATTTATAATTAGAAACAAAACAAGGGTGATATGCTGAGAGCTTCTTTTTAAATTCTCTACTTAGGAGGTCAGGATGTAGACATATGTGGAATCGGCGAATGTTTAAGTTACGTAAATATAGATTCGGTTGGTCTATAACAGGAATTAAAACTCTGAAATATTGCGCTCGCTGGCACAGAAAAGCGTAAATTCACTCGTCAAAATTTGACAAAGCATGTACTTTTAGTAAAATACATCTAAATGAAGCAAAAATTAAACAGAGATTAGTTGATTAGCTAAAGTCTCAGAGTTAAAATTGAAATTTAAATGGATTTTAACAATATTGGTTGTTAAGGAAATTTAATAAGCATGGAAAAATAAACAAGGAACTACCTACCTACACAATACTATTCAAACAACATGTTGATCGCTTATTTAAAATGCATAAATTAGAATATTTGAGAGCCAAGCCGATAAATTACTTGGGCAAAAATAGACAAAAATTAGAAAATTTCCTTCATGATGAACAAATTTTAAGCCCTGACTACTGCATAACTATTATCATTTCTTCATTTCGACATCTAATTTTAAAAATAATTAATTAATCAACATTCATTCAACATATCATATATACAAACGTTTCTTCCGTTAGATTGATTTAATTACGATTAAATAGCCTTCCGACACTTTAACTTAAATAATCAAAGATGCGATTTTTAATTTTACTGGACGATTCTGAAAGGCGATGGTTTATATATGTACAAAATATTTTGCTTTCCCACCATATACGCACCAGAGGGAACGAATTTGACATACAGGAAGAAAAAGCTGAACTTTAATGATTTTTAGGATCTCCATCTCTTTCACCTCCCCACTACGCTTTTCACTTTGAGTAGAAATACGAAGATTGTCTATATCCATCCTAAAAATGCTTAAAATGCTTTATTATTGAGAAAATTATTTGATTTTCTAACTAATAAAATTGCATCACTTGTAGTTTAAAGTGCATTATTATCAAATTGATATTTTAAAATGATCGTTCAAATCTTTAGATGAAATGATATAGAGCGCATTATCACTAGATTTCAATTTAATATTCTTGATTCAATTTCGTTTACTACCGATTTGTTTTATAACATTCGTAATTGCAAATCTTTTCTCACTGACATTTATTTTAAAATAAATTATCGATTTCGAGAGATAAGAATTACTATCATTTTATGGAGGCTTTTTACCAATTTCCAATAAGGCTGGGCAGGTTATGCTTACGGAGAGGCAGCAGAATGCTCTGTTGTAACAGTATTTTCACTTTCCCCATCAATGCTCATCGGTCTCTACCCAAAGGGAACTTTCTATAATAATACCTATTTTGTTTACTCAATCTGTTTAAGCAAATGTAGACACTTGTTTTTTGCCATCCTCTTTAGTCTGTTTTCAAATTTCAATCAAGTGATTATAGGTGCATAAATTGGGGATGCACATTTCGATGAGTAAATGAAACTCCATTTATAGTAACAATTTTAGAAGAAAAATATTTTCACATTGCATCAATGGAATATGAAATTATGAGGTTTCTCCAAGTAATAAAAGTATTTTGAAATAGGTGAAATTGACCTTTTCATTCAAATATGTTTGAATTTAGTCATTTGTCAATCAGCTGTCAATTTTACTAAATACAAATATACAAATTTTCTCTAAAATGTCTGAATATTAGATTTGCAAGGTTCTTGGATGAATTGCCTACGCACATTGCTATAAATGTTTTTTGAGCTTATTTATTTAAACGTAAACAATTAAGCAACCGAATTTCAATTGACTATATTTGATAATTAAATGGGTATGTCATTTGCTTAGTGAAGTTTAGCCGTGATGTACTGAAAGACCTTAATAGGCTTAGTCTATAATGCTATGATCCGATGTATTCTTTCTCTTAGATGTCATGATACTCGTCTCTTGAAATGATAAATTACAAACACTAGTTTCCTGCCTGGTCCCATTAAGTGGACATGCATTTTGATGGTCGTACAAAAATTTATATCCGCAATAAAGAGATGGTATGTGCACTTAATTAGCACGGGAAGCAGCTCAAATTTGCCTGACAAACGAATTACGTGCAGTAAAGAGGAAAGACTAGAAAAAAATATGCTGATATCAATGTCAAGATGCTGAGGATATAAATATATTTATACTTTAGATCTAAATTATACAATATTTCCGAAATGAAACATTCACATTCCAAAATCTATATATGACGATCAGCGATATATATATATATATATTGGACAATGGGGCGGTCGATAGACTTACTTCCACGTGGTGCTCCCTGGGCAATGTATACTCACACGGCAAAAAGTCTATTAACTGGCATTTGACTTCGAACTTCAAACTACCATCACCCCACAGTATGTCATATTCGACTACTTTCACAGTACTCACCTCACCTCGACTATTTGTCATATTTGACCCCTTTCACAGTACTCATCTTACCTTGTCATATTCGACTACTTTCACAGTACTCACCTCACCTTTTTGTACCTTTATATCCGTCTCATATTTTGGAAACACTCTTCTGTCCCCCCCCTTCATCTCAAATTTTTTCACTTTGATGTTCCTTCCCCTATGTGAAGCCTGAAGTCAACTAATGGGCTAATAATAATTACCAAACCGCCTGCCATTCGAGATAAATAAATAAATAAATATATTGGCAAATTTGCAAGTTCATATTTTAGATTTCAAGCACATATTACTAGGATTTTCAATCACTATGAAGTACTTTGTAACATTAATTCATTTCTTCCTGATTACTATTAAGAATGTACACTGACTTGGTGATATTCAGTATTCTGTAGCACAAGAACAGTAGTAAGCTGAAAAAAAGTATAAAGCTTTTTTTTCACCCAAGTTGAAATGAGATTTTTGTCACTTAAATGAAAAAAACATATTGACGCACACTGTATGCTCTTGTTCTTCAAGCATTACTCTAATGGAAATTCCTATTTCTTGTTTCAGTACACTTTATGTTTTGACCTGAGGGAAAATAGAATGCAAACAATGCACTCCATCACCAAAATATTTTGCAACATTTCAAGTTTTTGGTCATCTTTCCGAAATACTGGACTTACTATAATTGTATTTGGAAACAATACTGCATTAAGTATTTTCAGCGTGGGATAAAATTAGACGCGCTGTCAGCCTCAAGAATTTTCGTTCATTTTCTCACAACTTTCATTAACGTTGCACAACCACGCCCAGTCACAAGGCAATAGCTTTCGCCAATGACTTGTCACAAGTCAAATTTCTATCCAATTGACAAGAATGTTTTTCGAATCACAATGATTTCCATTAGTAATAAAACATATTTTGCTTCAACAACTTTTCTCCATTTCAAATAAGCAAAATTGGCACAAAATTTTCGTCAACATGATTGATTTTGATATAATGCAATTTAATCACCTTTAAGATGTGAGTTTGGGGTGTGCGATAGACTTACCTCCACGTGGTGCACCCTGGGCAACATATACTCATACGGCAAAAAGTCTATTAATCGGCACTTGACTTCTGACTTCCAACTACCATGACCCCACCATATGCCATATTCGACCACTTACTGTACTCATCTTACTTCTTCTCTGCCTTTGTGCCTGTCTGTCTCTTTTACATCTGTGAATCTCTCTTCTGTCCGCCCTCTCGACTTTTTGTCACCTTGTTGTCTCACCTCTTCTCTGTGAAGCCTGAAGTCAGCTAAAAGGCTAATGATGACTATCAGAACGCCTGCCATTTGAAATAAATAAATAAGATGTGAGTATTTCGTGAATACGTTAAAGCAGACTTCACATATCTAACGTTTCGTTCATCGGTTGGGTAGGTGAACTACTACAATTAATATTTTATTACGTATTGCTTATATTTTATTTTGGTCCCATTCTTTTGAAATCAAAACAAAAATCCTTGACATTTTCCTTTTTTGCCTGTATTTATTTACATGACACCTCCTTCACATTGCGACGACAAACGTGGAATACCCACTTTATGCAATCCGGTACATTGGATGTGTCTAAAACATGGAAATCTTAATTACTTATCATATTGTGACAATGGCATAGGTATTTTTGAGCAGATCATTTTTTTTTCTTTCAGCATAGCAGTAACTTTATTTGTGTTTAAGCAAGTATTATGAATACTCTTTAATATTGAAACTTGCTCACTGCATCACAATATTTTTTAGTAATAATGAGAAAACTAAATTTTTGATCTGAATCTAACTTAATTCATAACTTAGATATTTCAGACTATTTGGACTTCAACACTAGTAAATGATTCAATAGTTAAATATTATTTTTTAAAGCTATAAAACCCTGCGGTAGATATGTAAAACGGAGAGTGCATAATTAGGCAATGTTATAAGTATTTACATTAATATTAATATATTAATATTAATATATCTTCTAAATTGTGTAGAAAAAATGAAATCGATCATAATAGAAAGGTTGCACATTTGTTAAACTAAAAGTGCACGATTTGTGGTTCAACGCATTCAAGAACTCAAATTCAATCGAAAACTTCCTTATTCACAATCGACCTCCCATTTTAAAGTGAAAGTATGAGATGCTTTCATGTCCCCGGGCTTAAAAGGCTTAAACGACGTGTTTTACTATTTAAGTTAAAATTTTAATGAAATCTCACCCAATGGGCTTTTAGTGAATTTAAGGAAAACCAACAGCCTCTATTCATTCATTTATTTCTGCTTTAACCAAATTTTATTTCAAAACTTTTAGGTATCTATGGATTCTTTTAATTAGTTTATAGTTATTTTATCTTCTTCCTCTTACATATATACACTGAAATACACGCTTTCGTAAATGGCATAGTTGAAATGCTCTTTCTAAATATAGATGAAATATTTGAACATGGTCAGAATATTTATGGAAAGTCAAGCAAGCCTTCAAATTATTATCAAATTAGTCAATTGGTGGATCAAGCAATACCATGCGTCTTCTTGTTGCGTACTTCGAGTCAAACAGGCTCTCGCTGTTGCTGAAAATAAAGTTTTGTTCTGAGTTGGACCAAGACTAATAATATGAAGAAAGCGTTGACAATTCAAAGTGGTTACACTCATTAAGAATACCACAGTATATTTATTCTACTTATTAGAATTTCAATGAATTTTTATAAATTTCATATAATGCTAAGTAATACCCAGTACCTTAGTCTGAAATCCACCATTATTCAACATATGCCTGCACTTTTCACATGAACTAACTTCATTGGTGGCAATGATGAATGCATTTTTTTATTATATTTTCAATAAATTACGTTAAATGAAAAAGAAACTCCAATGCTGTTTGTGGAATGAGCGTTTAAGCGTAAATTGGTGAATAAGTGTAGGAAAAATTTAATGCAGAAGCATACTTAAGAAGGGACTACGGAAAATGCTGGCTTTAGACAACAAAGTTTTAAAATAAAATAAAAAATTTGCTACTTGTACCTGAGTTTGAGTAGTAGATCTCGTTTAGGTAATGCAAATGCAGATCTTTTTCATTGAATTGCATTGAAAAGTTCAAGATGGATTGAGAACCTTCAATAAACAAATAAATAACTGGTTCAATATTAGATTAAATATACTATTCTACGAGCTTAGAATATGTTTTCGTTAAATAAAAATTTGCCGGTGGATTGAATGCCGTAAATCTCATCGCATACCAGCTAAATACTAGGAAATTAATATTTCTTAAGCTTACGCTATTTCAATTGGTCAAGTGACCACGAATAAGGAAGGCAATTTAAATCATCGCTTGCAAAAACCGAAGTTCTGACATCCTCATCACCTTATGACTTCTTTGTAGATAATTAACACCACTTGAAATTTCGAAATTCTACCCCACCTCATTATTTTGGAATCTAATGAGATAAACAATGCCTAATCTGTTTTTTTAACTCTTTAGAATTAAGGCGTGATGAGTTCAAATTGATTATAATTAAAAAATATTCAAACAAAATAATAAAATATTTCCTTGGATACAGTAGTGTGAACGTTATTTTTCAGTAATGCCATGTGTCGATTGAACTTTCATAAACATTTAAATTTACTTTTAGTACTTCAGTGATTTAATTAAAAGGCGTTGAATGTACATTATTATCCTCTTGAGAAGCAAAATATCTTTTGATGCTATCAAAATTATATGGATAGAAGTGACTTTTTAACTGAACCCACTACAATTCATGATAAAGTTGGATAGAAATAACAAAGGCTAAGTGAAATTAAGTGAATCAAGTACGAAAGACGTCTCCAATTTAATCTTTGAATTAAGATTCTTTGCGGCAGTTGCTTGATAAATATCTAGTAAGCCGTTCAAGATCTGGTAAATGCATGGTACCTTCTGGCCAACAAATTGAGAAATTTGCTTGATGTAGTAAAACCTGCCTTCACAATCAGTTAACCGGTTAATAGGCATGAATAGCCACAGTTTCTGGACTATAAACGGCAATTTGAAAACTTATTTTAAACAAGAATGCACTTCATTCAATAGCCAAGTTGATTAGCAAATGGCATGTTGATGCTTACATTACAAATTGTATCATTTATTTTCATTTGATTTTAATTTACTTCTTTTGCCGATTTTAAATTGAGTTTAAGTAACTTGCACAAAGAAAGGCATTAAAATGATTGTAGTAAAAATCTAGCCCTTAAAGTAGACATTTGAGAAATTTCAAATACTCTGGGCAAAGCATAAATCTGATTGGCCGAAAGAAAGTTGAAATACCATAGGCTGGAAGAACTGTGATGATTTTTGTAGTGTTATGAAATGATACCCTATTTGTTATAAATCTAATTTTACGAATGAACTTAACTCTCTTACCATCGGAGATTTTGCGGTTTTTGAGTCCACAGACTATTGGTATTATCGGCAATGGTAGTGAAATTAGCCGATTAACTGCTGTGCAAGTTATTCGACATATAATTACTCCAGCAGTATGTCTTATTAGTATGGGAGCTCTAATTTTTACCCTTATTCTACTGCATCGCAAGAAATTAGTGCGAATAACCGCCTTGATCTATTTGAAATGCATGGGCTTTGTGGATCTGCTAAGTCTCATTTTTATTTTTATACTGTCTTTGGATTATTCGTCTAAATCCTTCTTCAAAGCACAAAGATTTTCACCAGCTTTGCATGGATGTCTTTTTGGATTTCTTTTCACTTCAAATTGGCTTATGACAGCACAAGCAATTGAAAGAACCATTGCAATAAGAAAACCCTTCAAAGCTAAGCAGATACGAGAAAGGCATCGAAGAATTGTCGTTACTGTGATCTTCATTTTATCAGTCCTATTTACAATCCCCACTCTGGCGCTAGACATAATGCAAACAGAGAGATACCAAGAAGACTCGGGAGATTTTCGTAAAGATGAAGAGGCTTTTTTAGCTTTTTTTGATGAATTTGTAAGTAAATTTTACCTCCGTCTTCAGGCATGTAAGGTGTAAAGTCTTGTTTCTCGATGTGAAAATAATAAATTGAAGTTAATTGGTTGAATTTTAAATCCAAATAAAATGGTAAATTCAATTATCTAATTGAATACTTCTCTATTAATTCATACTCGAATTTAGAAATGGATCCCGGTAAATTAGTTTATAAATTTATATTTTACTTTAAAACGTTCTTTACCAAACAGAATAACTTCAAAGAATTTGGGAGCATCCGAAAGGTACATATGCTCCTCTTTAATAGGCCAATTTAATAATTTAACTTAACATGTATTTTCTTATCAAAGGGGAGCACTTTCTTTAGAAAAAAATTAATTGAGACCTGAACTAATATTTTATTTTGCATACTAACAAGTTACTTGAGGTTTGAATATTACCACAAAAGCTTGATTTCTAGCAATAGCCAAGTCATAATATTCAAGTGATGGTTTAATGCAATCATAAGAATACCTTTTCTTCAAAGTTCCTAAATCACTCATAATTTTTATATAAAGTTAAACAATATTCATTTAACATTTTGCAGAAAACAGGTAGAATTTGCTCATGGAAAAATTTTTTTATAAAACGGCATAGAACTAAAGCGTGTTAAACAACTTTCCGTTAATTCTATGTAAAATCTAACTAATTACTCCACGCCTTCGCTGTTTAAATGCCCTTTGTTAATTTTCCACAGCATATTGAATTATAATTTTTCTTTGCCAATGAAGAAAATATGCCATTATTGCTTTTAATACATTTTGATAGAGCCAAATGTTTAATTCTTCAATCATGTTGACACAATGAAATGGGAACAAGTTGTTTCTGGAAGAATATATGACTCACGTGCAGACATTCTTATGTAAATAAGATAAAAAATTCAATAACATTAATATTACTTGGATTCATTATAAAATGTAAAAAGCTTTTTACTGGCTTTAATGACGGTCAAAAACGTGCTATGGCTCCTTTGTTCTTGTTTCAATATTGTCATTGCTTCAAACAGGTATCTTAGAAATGGCTTTAAGACAGGAGTAAATAGTTTTATATCAAAGGTTTGAGATGAGAAGAAACGTGTACTATATATTGCAGGTTCTGAAACATTATTTCATTTCATTTACAATTTTAGTCATTGCCAGTTAAGTCTTTTGAATCCTTGGCAAAATCTAGGTTCTAATAAATTGTCATTCATTATTCATAAACTTTCTAATTACAAATTCGTCCTTACTTAAAAAAACACTGCCATGATTTTTATTCCTTGACACTCGAGGCAAACGTGTCGACATTTAATCTTGAGGAATTATTATTTTCCAATGAATGGTATTATTTTGTTTAAATAAAATGCTGAAAATAGTAAATTATAAGAAAAAGTATTGTCCCACTGTATTAAAAATTGAATCACCATTCTTAGGGCAGAGAAATTGCATTCGCTAAAACTCTTAAAATCATGCTATATATGCTGAATATTTTTTTCTTTTTGCAGACACCTATAATAACACCGTTTTTTAATTAATGAATGCATGTGACGAAATAACCAAATTATTATTTTTATCTTTTTTCTCAGTAATGCAAATGAAGGTTAGGGAAATCACAATTTCTTCCTTTAGAGTGTACAAAATAACTGGTATTATTTTAACAATTTAAAATAAAGTAAAAAATAAATTTTGCTAATTATCACAAATAACTTATCAGGATAAGGAAAGATTGGGTTAGAAGCTAGTGAATTAACTTTAGATGGTGAAATTTAAACAAGGGAAATAATTCTCATAGTTCTTTGTGCAGAGTTTACTCAATTTTAACCTATGACTGGTGCTTTCAACTTTACTATTGGCAAATTTTGTAAATTTAAAAATAAATCCTTTGATTCCTGAATTGTCCAGATACCATTCAAGATGAAAGGCTTTTCTTGACATTCGAATGTTTGGCCATATGCCAATCTATGAATATTATTGATTTCGGAACCTCATTTAAAAAACCTTACCAATTTGATGTTTCAGCTTGCAAATACGTATACCTGTTTATTATGTTATACGATGACTTATTTCTGTAATAAAAATAAAAAAACATATTTTCAATTCACATATGGAACTTTTAAGTGAAAAAATACATTTACAAATGAAAGAAATTTTTAAACAATGTCTTAAAATATGTATAATTTTACTTTATCCCAACTTGTAGCATATACGTGATTTAACATTCAACTTAGGTTCATCCAAAACTTTTCGAGTTCAAGATTCCAATTGTCCTCTCTTAAGTTTTCGCTAATAGTTTAATTTCTTGGCACAATAAATTTTGATCCAAAGTTACCTTTGGGCCTAATATTCTCGATATTTTTCAAGATGGCTTCGTTAAACAGTAGCCAACTTATAAAGGTTTCGCTTTCAGACACAGCATATTAGATTTGAATGAGCGCTATGCAACACATCGTAGTTTTAACGAATAAAATTTTTATCAGATTTATTATAAACAATTTGCAAATCACCTTTTATTTTAGCACGCTTTATTTTTAATTGTTAAACAATATCATACTTATAGTTTAATTAGTTTAAATATGACTTCAAAACAATTCCGATTTAAATTAATAAATTTCCACATCTCGTTAACTAGATAATAAATAGGCTTATTTCTCTTTGCAGAAAAACAATACCAGCCTTCACCAATTCTATGCAAACCAGACTCAAAATTTGGAATCATTTTTGGTTGTTTCACCCTCAAAAGACAAATGGCCGAAGTCTCTCGTAATCTTTGAGAAAGTGCAATCGTGGTTGGTGTACTTCATCCTATTTTTCATTCTTCCATTTATGTGTCTCTGTCTGGCCAGTTTTTATCTTCTCTCTGCTGTGAAAATGTCTGGTCGCTTTGTGAGACAGCATTGTATACGCGGAGGTGTTGAATTCCGCAACACTTTGCGCGAGGAGGCACGAATGACTGTTTTAACTCTCTGTCTAATTGGATCATTCTTTATTTGTCAGAGTCCTTTTGTCATTTACCAAGCCTTCACACACGTCGGTCTTCTCTCTAAACCCAGTCATAAAATGAGTCTTGTCCGAGCTCTAATACACCTTGCTTTAGCCTTAAAAAGTGATTGCACATTCGTCTTCCACTGCTGGTTGAACCAGCGATTTGCTCTTGCACTTCGACGGATGTTGTGTTCTTTTTCCTCAAATGCTGCCAATGGCCGATGTCACGGAATTAAGTCTTATTCTCAAGAGGATTCTCAAAATCAATATAACTCCCGACATGGTCAAACGCGCTCCTTAATAAAGCACCACGCTATTCAACAAACTAGTCGTGCGGATGAGAAGCAAATGAAGGTTTTACTGAAAGCGATTAATTTTAAACGAAGAGCTGTATGCCATCGTAAAAAAAATTTTAATAAGGGCGATGAAAAAGCTCATAGATTGATAAAGGCCCCAGTAAATTATACGGATTTGAATACTGGAAAGCGATCGATCCCAAATGAAAACATCGTGCTCAACAACATTGCAAGGGAACCTCTTTGCTCAAAGGGCTCCATCGATGATTCCATAAATATGTTCCATCATAACTCACGAAAAATTTTTACGCTAGAAACAAAAGAAAAGACAGGTTTCCAGTCCATTTTGCTTAAAAGATGCTACAAGAAACAAACAAGGTTCTTCTCTGAAAACGATCTCTTTACGTCATGCTCAATAACTGAATGTTCTTGTGGATCATCTTGTCAAGGCACATCATATTGTTCTTCTTTAGATTGTACAGCCGAGACAATCACTCAATGCAAGTGCTCACTAACTAAATCCTTTTCCATTCCGCCTCTTAATTCAAAGTCTGGGCTTTACCAACATACTATTCCTGCTATTTGTGATGAACTCTAGATAAACTAGATATCTCTTTCTGGCGAAATGTTATCTACTCCCTATTCAAAACACTCCTCACATATACACTCCTGCTTTGAATTCACTTAAATTTATAAAACAGAGGGTAAAATATATCCTCTTCATCAATGAAGCGAAATATACTTTACTGGATGAAGTGCTTGTTTGCTAAAAAATTGCTATTTTAGATGGGTAAATGTATTATTAAAGTAAATAATAAAATGCAATTGAAATGGTTACAAATTTGGTTGATTGGATTCATCATGAATTTGTTGAAATAGAGAAAATTTAACCGAATTATGTATTGTGGTTTTCTTTAAAACACAAAGTTTATGCTAATGATAAGTGCACCTTCCAGTATAAATTGGTTCAACTTAAATGTGTTAAGGTCAATGGTTTTTGGCTGAACCCTTTCCTGATAATGAGTAACAGAAATTTCTATTTTTAGCAATTAAATACGATAATAAAAAACAATTTTATAAACTTTATTATCTCTTTTGAAGTATGATTTGTCGCCAAATTACACAACGATCAAATAAAATGGTCGGTTTTGCATATTTTATTTTATTGTTACAAAAGTTACAATCGGGTTAATTCGTGTGATGGGAAAGGCAAGTAAAATGAAAATTTTTTCCATCTAAAACCAAAAATACAAATGTACTTACATGGTAATTTATAGAATTTCAAAACAGGGCAAACATGACTGAAATTAATCACTCCTTAACGTTTTTCTTTGTTTCTCGTAGAAGTCCATGCTAAAATTCAAACAAATGGAAACAATTAAAAAATATTAATTTGACTTTCATCCTTTTACAACCCCACAGATATCAAGCTCGCATCGCTGGCTTCATCACAACTATAGCTCGATGAGAATAGGCAGTCTAAAAAGTATAATTGTTAAAAAAGCTTTACAATATTCTTAATGACAAAATTAATAAGTACAAAAATGCTAATAGATCCATTGCATTTCTCAGAGGCCCAACAAAAATTTCCAAATTTAAGACTGAGTTCCGTTAAATCAAAGAGGGTCGGTTTAAATTTTTATCTAAGGTTTCAACAAAGTTTATCACTACTTGCTTCAAAATGGCCATTTTAACTTCGAAGATGATAATAAAAAAATTTAATTTAAGTAAAATATTGAAATGGCAAAAGATCAGTCACTTTTGCTAGTGTGCCTTAACGCGACAGGACGAAAAATCCATTTGTCATGGGAAAATTTCAAGCGCAAAGGAAGAGAAAACTTAAAGAGATAGTTTATTCATACAATTGAAGATAAAATTGCTGTTTGTGCAATGATAAGGAAATTTTTAGAAACTCTTTTCATTTGAGTAGGTCAATTGTCGTTTCAAGTTGAAATTACTTTTGACCTAAACTTTCTTTTAACAACTTGCTCTACTTTAGAAATTTTTGGTAGTCGTTAGTCAAATTTTTTTGGAAACATTGTATCTTAACTTAATGCTTATAACAATGTCAGATGGAAAAAGGAGTCCGCAGGTAATTTAACATCATTGAAATCATAGCAATCTCTTGGTTTGTAGCAATGTATTGATAGCACGAGGAATCTTTGCGCATAACAAGTTCATTTTGCATGCTTTTCATTGCGGTTGATGATCTATAGTGTTGGAAACTATTTTATTTTGTGGGTTCTTAATTATCAAACTTCCCGCTTAATTATTGCAATGAAACCCATTTGGTGTCCGTTTAAATTTTTCAAATGAAAAAGACTCATTTCAAATTTTCGTGTCGAATACATGGTAAGTGACTAATACAATTTGAATAGTGGGTGATAAATGTTGCTGAAACTGTAATCAGTTAAAGAAGCAAACAAACTGCTGCTCTCAAACAACCATTTATTGGATAGAAAGAATTTCTAATGAAACTTTCAGTGGTAATTAATTTAGAAAATAATTTAAAAAATAAAGAAATGCAAAAGAAAAGATGCTATCCTAAAGTCAGTCTAATTTGTATAAAAGTAAACTCTTGAATGTTTTTAAAAGCTTTATTTTGTAATTAAGTTATTAAGCTGTTATATTGAACCAATCAAACGAAGCTTTGTAAATGCTCTAATTTTAAACGTAGTCTTGCCCTTAATCAGATTTATTACTAATCAACATATTTTCAACGCTCTCTTAATTATGCAACACCTAAGGCAAACTTAATGATCGAAAATGTTCATTCCCGTAAAGTATTTTTACGAACAAAGATTGAACCCTTAAGACTTTTACAAAATAAAAGATAATTAGTGTACAGCTAAACTGATATTCATGAACGGATATTCAAATGCTCCTAAAACTTTATTTATTTATTTATATCAAATGGCAGGCGTCTTGATGGTTATCATTAGCCCTTTAGTTGAATTCAGGCTTCACAGATGGGAAGGAACATCAAATTGAAAAGTCGAGAGGAAGGAACAGAAGAGTGTTTCAAAGATGTAAGAGACAAACACAAAGATAGAGCAAAGGTGAGGTGAATACTGAGGAAATAGTCAAATATGGCATGGAGTGAGGTGATGGTAGTTTGAAGTGAGAAGTCAACTGCCGGTTAATAGACTTTTTTGCCGTATGAATATATGTTGCCCAGGGTGCACCACGTGGAGGTAAGCCTATTGCACACCCCCCTGCAAATCTATTGTAACAACCAATTAACTGAAGTTTATTTTATTTTCTTTATTGAAAAAAATGCTTTTTAATGCACAAAAATGAACTGTTAAAAGAATGTCTTACTTTCTAAATAATAAAAAACACTTAATGAAAA
>UZAE01012263.1:0-15265 GCA_900617975.1 Rodentolepis nana
GCCAGTCGGCTATGTCGGAGAGTGCCACTGTCCACTGCTTTTCTTTTAATCGATTTGCAAGTTCTTTTTTCTTCTTGAAGTCTTGAATTCTCTCCTGATCAAGGTCTTCATTGTGTGGAAAGACATCGGCAGGTGGAATTAGAGTTAATCACCAGGGAAGCTCCATGATCTCATTCTGAATACAAGATGGGCGTTACAAAACGCTGCTCAAAATGGACTGGAGAGCTAGATAACTACATTTGAAGCCGTAATAGAGTGTCAATTTCATACTAAAACATACTAGCGTATATTTTAATTCCTGAAATGGCATTTTTGTCCACATCTCACGGTGGGGGTTTTCTTCTTTAGCTTATTCAAGTACTCGAATACATTAATTTAATATTTATCAAACCTAAAGTAAACCGAATGTCTTCCTAACTAAATTTATCGCATATAGATGTTTATTGCTATAAGGACAATTTGCACGAAATCACAAACTAAAACAAATAAACTAAAGTAATTTTACGCAAAATGATACATTAGAATTTGTTTAGATGGAAAGGTGTCAATATAGAACCCGAATGATTAACTCCAATACGTAAAATCAAAGGAAAAGCATAGAGATGCAACCAGCTAACAAATTCAAACAAATTCGAAATTTGAAAACGGAGGTATTAAGTCGTATCCAGAATGTGGGAAATAAGTTTTTAATTAAATTGCCTACCATGAAAAGCAAAAGAAATCTTTCCCATTAGAAAGTACGTGAATTTTAAATTTTTGCTTTTGCGGGCTAAAAACTTAAATATTTTCATTAAATCTTTTTAAAATTTTCTGTTAAGTCCAATATATTGCGACTTAAAATTGAAGCGACTTTCCGGATCAAGTATTCACGCTGATCACTCAGAGTGGAAACTCCTTTTGTCAAAATAATGGGAAATTTTGTGTACTTTTGTTAAACCGCATTTCTGATATCTCGAGTATATTTTAAAGGAATAATCAAGTATATATGCTTAAATAGTACAAACTTTGGATGAATATAAGGTGTGATAAAAGCTTAGATGTGTGTAAACATTAAAAGTACATCAAAATACACATTTTCTAAAGTGTGAAGATAAAATCAATTTGTAGACTATTTTACCCCACGCTTGTATTGGGTATTCGTTAATCGTCTTAGGTTATTGATACCTATAGACAAACCCTACTTTCAGTTGCCTCAACCTTGAAATGCATTTTTAATTGGTCATAGTTATTCACAGATACAAAATTTCGTCAGACTGAATGAAGATAGCAGTAAAGTTTTACGTGAGAGTAAGTATTTACTAACTGAGAAATTTTTGAGAATACATCAATGGACGAAATATTTCTCTTCCGTAATCAATTTTTCTTAACTTTACACTAAGAAATCGTTTTGATGTCTGGTAAGCCAACCAAAACTTTAATCAATATTGGAAAAAGTGTTTCGTAAACCAATTGCAATTTTGACTAATTCGATGTATTTCGGATGAAATCGAACTTAACTGCGTTTGATCTTGAGACGAGTACTTAAAAGTGCCACTAATTCTTTGAAAACTAATTTTTTGGCATTCCTATGCTACTTAAAAGTCTAAAAATTTCAAGTAAAACACAAATGGTCAAATAAAGATAGTGAAAACAGGGAAAAATTTCCACTTACTTAAGTGTCGTTTAAATTTAAACAAACTCAAGGCCACTGTTCCAAGAATGCGCTTTTCGCCACTTTATGGTATTTTAAGGTCATTATTCATCTCTTTCTTCCTGGAATTTTGAAGTGACCGACGTCAGTTGAGCAAAGTTAGATGAATGAATGAATAAATGCACATGGAATTAAGCTTTCAATACACTGTAGGATCGGCGGCTTTTTTTAACAAGTGATGTACAACTGGGACGCGTCCAGTGCCCCTAGGGGGAGACGTGGAGTGAGAGAAATTTCTTTTGAAGAGAACTCAATATTTATCCTTTTTTCCTTCTTTTCCCTTGTGAGAACACAAATTTAACATGTCTTCTTGATCAATCAACGACCAAAGTCGGGACAACCCAATCAGCGTTCAAGATCAGTACGTGCTTATCCGACTAATCTATGATCAAGGTCAATACGGGGTCACTATACCAGAAAATGAACATAAGGATTAAGTTTCCCCATCATCAACACACAATACACAACACAACGCTGTCACAATAACTCATAGCAAGCTTGCACGCCAGCCAATAAACGTGCACCACGTCATGCTTCTTTATAGCTTTGTGGTAGCTTAGATGCTTCTGAGGGTCTTTCCAAACATAGGAAAACCTGCCACAGAGATTTCTGAGTCGGTCAAGATTTTACTGACGTGGAAATCCGCTACACCCTCAGTCCTTTGACGCTTCATTTCCAAAAATTCCTCCAATTCAAACAATTGGCCTTTTTAGAAAGCTATTTGAAGCAAATGGTTCACATTCAGACGAAAAGTCAAATATCACTAATCATGAACATAATTACATTAAAGTGTGTTGCATGACGCGGGCACTTTGAAATTTCTAAAAAAATTCTGCATGCATAGAAATGCTAATGTAATATGTGTGTAACTCTTTAGACACCATGCCAAAAAATGCAGTATGTTGCCTAACCCGCAGATCAGAATCAACTATATAAAATTCTTTGGATCAAGTGGACATAATTTTGTTTAATTTGAGATAATTTGTCTTTTGTGAAGAATATCAAGTTAACTGAACAAAATTCCTATCTCAGATCCCCTTTGGCAACGCTCTCAGTTTGCATCAACTTGTCAGTGCGGCTAAATTCATCTGCTGTATTAATTCAACTGAAAGGCTCCTGTTTGGGGTTACAATGCAATGATCATAGTGAAATCGAGTGAGAAGGCGTCTACTCATTTTAGAGGTCACATTCTACTTACGAGATGTGCTATAGACTTATCTCCACGTGGTGCACTCTGGGCAACGTATACTCATACTGCAAAAAGCCTATTAACCGGCAGTTGACTTCGGACTTCAAACTACCATCACCCCATTTTATGTCACATTTGACCCCTTTCACAGTACTCACCCCACCTTTTTTCTACCTTTGTGTCTTTGAAACACTCTTCTGTTCTCACCTCCCTCTCGACTTTTTTTCACTCTGATGTTCCTTCCCCTCTGTGAGGCCTGGAATCAACTAAAAGGCTAATGATAACTATCAAAACGCCTGCCATTGGATATAAATAAATAAATACATTCTTCTTATTAAGCAGAGTCACATCTGTATCGACTCTGTGGCGGCGTGGTAAGACGGAATATATTGGTTAGCGTTCAACACAATGCCTTAGTCTCTGATAATGCTCTGGTTACCATACAAACTCTAGGATCAAATGCCTGTATTTTTATTTAAAGGGAATATTTAATTGTCCGAAAGTGCACCTTAAACACAATCAGACCATATGCAAGGGCAAACAACACGAAATTCTCTGACTTTAACCCTTTAACTCTAGAACTATTTTTTTGCGAAATGTCCCCAACCGCACTCACGTGTGTCTCACAACAGACAGATGAGTTTTGATGGTATCAGGCAAAGGCTATTGGCGTACTGACAGAGTTTCAAACGACAATATTGCCTTCTGTTACGAGTCTCGTACCAATGGACGTCACGGTACGGTTCTGAGGGGCAGTAAGGGATTAAGCGATCTTTACATAACTTTAATTGGTATTAGGGAGGAAATTAAACAAACAGCTACCCACTGGCATTAAAATAGGAGTACCTTAGAAAAAAATTGCATATATTATTCCGGGTCAAATCGCGACTCACAGTTGAATAAACTTTTTGTATTTCATTGGAAGAGGAAGTGGACCATAATGATCGCGAATGCATATTTACTGAATGGAACCAACGACCAACCACAGTCAGTTGGCACTGTGCTTTCATAAGACACCTTTCCCATCAAATTCATTTCTGTTAAATAAGAAAAATTTCCTCAGTAAAATTACCTTTTGTCGATTCTATACTCGATAATTCGGGGTGTATGATAGACTTACCTCCACGTGGTGCCCCCTGGACAACGTATACTCATGCGGCAAAAAAGTCAATAAACAGGCAGTTGACTTCTCACTTCAACCACCACCACCACCACCTCACTCTATGCCATATTCGACTATTTTCACAGTACTCACCTCACCTTTTTTCCGAGTTTGTGTTTGTCTCGTACATCTTTGAAACACTCTTCTGTTCCCCCCCCCCCTCTCGACATTTTTCAATTTGATGTTCCTTCCCCTCTGTAAAGCCTGAAGTCAACTAAAGGGCTAATGATACCTATCAAGACGCCTGCCATTTGATATAAATATAAATACTCGATAATTCTGCTTTGAAGAGATTGAAATAATAGGCAAAGGTTTGGAATAAAGATCGGGTTAACATTTAATTGAAGGAAAATGGTAGATTCTTATCTTATAAATTTCAATAAGAAGCAGTTTTTTTAAATGCACCCTCCAACCATCTATTTAATTCTCTTTTTTAAATTATAAATTCCAAATATAATCTACAAAAAGATTGCTCCCTGTTTTACATTTTACCAGAATTCGCCATCTTTCTGCAATCCACTTATAACTTGTTCCCTACTTGAAGGAAAAATTAATGAATTTTAGTATTTTATAACTATACCAATTGCAAATACTATTGCGTAAAAGAGACTACATAATCTGTGTTATTTGAATATATTAAATTGATTCATGGGCTTGACCCGATATGATGAATAATGCGTAATCAGTTCAATTTCATCGACCTATTTTTTTAAAAATCAACAAACGTTATTTATTTCCTTTAATTTTTCTGGAAACTTAAATTTCATTCTTATATCCAATTATGTAATTTAGCCAGCAGGGTGTGAGATATTAGTTGCACGAGGCATCAAAATTTATATTTTAAAATCTAAATATTAATGTTAATATTTAACACCCACTCTGATTTTCTAATAAATAAATCTTCCCTTTAACTGACCATTTAAATGCTTTGCCTAGATAAAATTTACACTCATGTGGCATTTAAAACATTTAAAATTCAAGATATTTCTGGGGATAAATTTGTGGTTTTAAGAAAAAGGGCGTTTTGTAAATATGTGCCCCCTTATCAGTGCTGAGTAGATAAGCGTGATTCGTAAATAATGAAGTTTTGTATATTAAGAAAAAATGGGCATAATTTTAATGGTCGCATTTATTTACAGACATTTCGAAGCATGTGAATAACAAGAAATCGGAAGTATAGTCCCCTCAAATTTCAAGTTTACTGAAGGGAAGTTAGCTCTACCTTTCCCCCAATTTAATATTCTTGTCTCAGGGTGCGCAATAGATTTACCACCACGTGGTGTTCCCTGGACAACGTATACTCATACGGAAAAAGTCTATTAACCGGAAGTTGAATTCTGACTTCAGACTACCAAGACCCCAGTGTATGTCATATTCTACCACTTTCACAGTACTCACCTTACTTTACCTTTTCTCCACCTTTGTGTCTGTCTCTCTTTCACATCTGTGAATCACTCTTCTGTCTCCCTGTCTCGACTTTTTGTGACTTTGTCTGTTCCTCCCCTCTGCGAAGCCCAAAGTAAACTAGAGGGTTAATGGTGACTAACATAAAGCCTGCCATTTGATATAAATAAATAAATTTTTATTCTCCCTTGTGCTAATATTTTAGGCTATATCTCTTTTGTGAAGAGGACTTGAAGTTGGAATAAGTACATGAAATTGCATTGCTAATGAAATTCAAAATTTCATTTATTCGTTTACCCTACGATAAATAGTACAAAATATGTAACAATAATAGATAAATACACCCTCTATTTACTAAATTTAACCGTTTTGAAATCTTGAAGCTTGAAATAAACTTTAGTATTAAAGAATGCAAGCAATTTGTAAATTGATATTAACGTTCTTTTCAATATGCAAGTATTTCGCTTGATGTTAAATTAGGTAAGTCGTTAGTTATTTATGAGCTAAATATGAGACATTATCTATTATAGTAATTTGAAGGGAAATTACATATTGATTTTCTTTGGTCGGGCAAATAAACTTTACAAGTTTTAATCACGTAAGGAGTAGAAATTGATAACGATAGTGTATGTTCAGCTTCTTGTGTGAGTATCCTGGCGGATGACTTGATATTCGAGGAATCTGGTTACCTTCAATTGATCTTGGCTTCAAAATCATTTGGCCAACTGTTTTGGTCTTTGACATGCCTTTATCGCCAGCTTTCTGTAAATAAGGCTCCCATTTTTTGCATAAAGTTGGAGCTTTCCTCTATTGGTCAGAGTATTCAATCAGTCGAAGAATCATCTTCGGTACTGCGGTGATCGATCCTCCAAAATGCCTTCCTATCTCCACTTCCGTTTCAACGAGTCAGTAATGCAAAGGTTCGCCCTCACACAGAAGAACAGTGAACCTTCTTTATCAAGGAACAACTATAAACGTCGGTGCTGATGATGTTCTATTTTAAGTGATGAGTTCGTTCTCATTTAACTATACATACCTACTTTATAAAGAGGAATTCTGTAAAAAATTTCCACCGATTTTTTAATCATTTTCTAAGTGCAATGATAATTATCGAGATGAGCAAAGGGTACGTTTGATGTGGCCGCTCTTCGATTGTCCTTAAGTTAATAAATACGGAGCAGATGTTTGCGATAATAAACAAGAGCATATAAAGAATTAAAAATATAAAATCAATGGAGTATAAAATGCTGATGTTTGCTCCGCGATCAACTCCTGTTCCAAAATGTTGAAGCCATTCAAACAAATAAATGCTTACATTAATTTTTGCTGCGAAATAATGCGTTCTTCAATATTTGTTTATATCAAATGATAGGCTTCGTGATAGTTATCATTAGCTCTTTAGTAGATTTCGGGCTTTACAAGGAGGAGGAACTTCAAAGTCGCAAAAAGTGGAGGGGTGGGGAAACAGAAGAGTGATTTTTAGATTTATAAGAAATAGACACAAAGGTAGAGAAAAAGGTAAGGTGAGTACTTTGGAAGCGGTTGAATATGACATAGAGTCGGGCCATGGTAGTTTGAATTCAGAAGTCAACTGTCCGTTAATGGACTATTTTGCCTTTTGAGAATACGTTTCCCAACAAGTTTATCTTCTTAAATAAACTTTTGAAAAAAAGCTTTATGAAAATTGTGATTTTTTTAGATGAGTGTTAGTTATTGGTAATGCAATCCCAACAAAATCAAAGTTCGTTAATGTAATGTAATTTAACAATCATACTGTCGAGCAAGTCGTTCCTAACAGTCCCAACATCATTTCCAATTGTTTCTCCCATCACTCTTATATTATATTTGAAAGCCCCCATTGAGTCATTTTAATTGGGGTTGGGGTTTTCCGAAAATCTACCCACCCGAATAAGCACACGTGAGCTGTTATAAAACTAAAATGTAGTCTTACAAGTTTTATCTATTTGGAACATATATATATATATATATATATGTATATATATGGGGTGTGCGATAGACTTACCTCCACGTGGTGCAGCCTGGGCAACGTATGCTCATACGGCAAAACAAGTCTATAAACCGGCAGTTGACTTCTGACTTCAAACTACCATGACCCGACTGTATGTCATATTCAACCGCTTCCAAAGTACTCACCTTACCTTTTTTCTACCTTTGTGTTTGTCTCTCTCTCTCTCTCTTTTACATCTTTGAACAGTCTTCTGTTCTCCCCCCACCCTTTCTCAACTATTTTTCAGTTTGATGTTCCTTCCCCTCTGTGAAGCCTGAAGTCAACTAGAGGGCTAATGATGACTACCAAAACGCCTGACATTTGATATAATATATATATATATATATATATATATATATATTGTTTCATGAAATGGAATTTTCCGCCATGGTCGGGTATTAGTAGTAAATGACACGATAATGGCGTGAGATAAGAAGAGGAATGAGTTTATATGTCATGAGAGACCTTCTAAGATATATAGTAGTTAATCTAATCTCAAAATGTATACAAGGGTTTTATTCATTTATTTCCTATGGCATAAAATAGACTTTCACCAGCTTCAATCATATGGAGGCATTCAGATACCTGAAAGCTCTAAGTTAGTTTGTCTCGTGTCTTTGTGGTGTGGTTGGTCACAGTGATCTTAGAAAATTAATTTATTTCAAATGGCAGGCGTTTTGATAATTATCATTAGCCCTTTATTTGACTTCAGGCTTTACAGGGGGGAAGAAACATCAAAGTGAGAAAAAAGTCGAGAGGGAGGGGGGACAAAAGAGTGTTTCAAAGATGTAAAAGAGACAGACACAGAGATAGAGAAAAGGTAAGATGAGTATTGGGGAGTGGTCGAATATGACATGCAGTGGGGTGATGGTAGTTTGAAGTGAGAATTCAACTGCCGGTTAATAGACTTTGTTTGCTATATGAGTATACGTTGCCCAGGATGCGCCACGTGGAGGTAAGTCTATCGCACATCCCGTAATCTTAGAAAACAGGCGCTGGGTGTTGGAGCTCTGCACTTCGAACGACATAACCATTGACACACTTCAACCCACCGGTTAGTTAGCAATTAAGTCATACTCGTGATGACTCAGGTAGCATTGACAAAGTCTGAACTTAGAGATTATTTAACGCTTCTCTACCTCACAGTTCAAGGTTAACGATGACTGAGACTGACATACAGCGATAACTTTAATTTACGAGGGTGCGAATTGACCAATAAGCCACTTAGCACAGGCGCAATATAAAGAGTTACTAAGAGACAAACGAAACGTTTAGAAAGTAGCAATTGACGGCCTATTTCTNCTTTGATAACTTCCCAAATACATTTTTACATGTAAAGTGCCCCCCCCCCCACTTCAAAGGTTTATTTCTTTATTTATCTCGAATGGCAGGCGTTTTGATAGTTATCATTAGCTCTTTTGCTAACTCCAGGCTTCATTGAGAGGAGGAGAAACATAAAAGTGACAGAAAGACGAGAGGGGGACAGAATAATGATTCACAGATGTAAAAGAGCCGAGAGGGGGACAGAATAATGATTCACAGACGTAAAAGAGCAAGATGGGGGACAGAATAATGATTCACAGACGTAAAAGAGAAGGGGAGGGGGGACAGAATAATGATTCACAGACGTAAAAGAGACAGAGCAGACACAAAGGTAGAAAAAAGGTGAGTTGAATACTGTGGAAGGGTTGGGATCAGAAGAGCGATTCACAGATGTAAAAGAGGCAGACAGAACAGAAGAGCGTTTCACAGATGTAAAAGAGGCAGACAGGGAAACAGAAGAGCGATTCACGGATGTAAAAGAGGCAGACAGATGACAGAATAATGATTCACAGACGTAAAAGAGACAGACAGATATGACACAAAGTTATAAAAAAGGTAAGATGAGTACTGTGAAAGGGGGCGAATGACATAATAACAGAGAAAAGGTAAGATGATCACTGTGGAAGTAGTCGAATATGACATACAGTGGAGTGGTGGTAGTTTGAAGTCAGAAGTCAACTGCCGGTTTATGGACTTTTGCCGTATGAGCATACATTGCCCAGGCTACACCACTTGGAGGTAAGTTTATCGCACAACCCCCCCCCCCAGTTCAAAAGAAATTATCCCAACGATTCCGGGGCTCAGATGAAGTGGAGTTCTACTGATACCTTAACTCTCGCTCTTCTAGTGTCTAAACACTGCTTCCTTAGAAGTGGGCAAACTCCCTTCTTTAGTGAAGTCACATTTGCTGGGTGATTGGATGTTTCTGCAACATTAAACGTCACTGAGTTTTTCCCTAATTAAAGCAGCATCAATAGCCTAGGATAAAGTCTCTAACATTTTGAAATTTTTCCAAAAAATATCACTATGGGCAATTATATTTCCGAATCAGAAGGTCAAAGGTTCATAGCAAATACATATCAGTCGATTCTATTGGGATTTGAGAAATCGGGAAAGATGCAGATGAATTTTTATCACTAGAGCAGAGAATCAGGGGTCTGCACCTGGATCTATTGCGACTAGTTCAAAAAATTATCATTTATTCCCATTTTGGCATAGAAAGCGAATTGAAGAAAGTGTGAATTAATAATTGTTGAACTAGCTGGACTTGGATGTAAGGAGCAATTCATTGAAAATAATAACTTAGGCAATCAGAAAATGTAACTTTTAAAAATATGGAACAAGCTTAAGTGGGACAATTGCGAATTGGGTTGAAAAATGTACATATATCATTCCTTAAAATGTCAAAGCTGTTTCTTCTTCCTAGGCTTTCTCATGATTTACCCTTTGGAAGAATTTTTGTTCAAACAAAATATGCAGAGAAGATTTTATGGAATATTAAGCCTGACACTTATAAAATCTAGGCATGGAAGATTAGGCTTAGTACTTGCTGTGTTCTAAAACTAGTTAGGAAACAAGTGAGTTTGGCTGGTTGAGAGACTGGAGGAATGAAAAATGGGAAATTGACAGTCTAGGAGGAGGTAAACACCCACTTCCGGTAGGGAAAGGGTGAGCAGCCTGCTGTAACCTTAAAATGCTATATCAGGGCAGAAAAGTATGAATCAGAGTTCTTCTGCACACGCGTTCGCGTTCAGATTTGTCCTCTACACTAAGCGTTTGAGTGCGCGTCGTTAACTAACCAATGGCATCACGAGTAGTCTTTTTCGCCTCGATTCCTAACCTACTTGCTCATTACCAAACTCCTATCCAACAGCGTTCAGTTCAGAATCTCCCACCATGTCCAAGGACGATGGACAGTTCTCTGGGTTTGTGAGACCAATTCTTCCAACGATTGGGGCGAATAAGTTTCAGTCCGATTATGTCTTCTCTCCCAATTCCATGACGATCCAAGGACCCGGAGGTGCTCTTGATCTCTCCCTCTATAACTACCATCCACATCAGGGAAATTCTACTCAAAATCCAGTATCAGCTTCTACTGAAGATGACGTCATCTGTTCAAATCAGCATCAAAACCCTCCAAATTCCAGCACGAAGAAAAAGAGATTCAAAGGACCAAGAAAAAGTAGTTTACTGGATAGATTTATTCTAGCACTTGAAGACAAGCGGATTATGGAAGACGGGGAGGATGCACATCAGTTGGATGATATTAAAATGCCGCGATTGAGCAAAGTACTAAATATTATATTTATCACGGCTGGAGTCTGCTTTCTTCTCGCCGTAGTCATCGTTATTCTTTACACGGCATTTGCAAGGTCAGTAGCAATGACCTTAAACTGTTTCCCAATATTTCCATTTAAAACAAATGAAATTCAAGTTATGCGATTACTTCATTCAAATATTTGCTGGTAGTTTAATTAAGATCAACGAAACAAAAGCTTTCAAAATTGATTCACTAGATTACTAAGAAGCAAATACTTTTTATATTAAAAATTCTTTTAAAGCAATCTTTAGATTAATATATAAAAAAATTTTCTATAATTGCATTATTCTCTCAGGTTGAAGAAAAACTTATTAAATTAACATATATTTCAGACTTGATTTCGTTTTATTAAACTTGGAGATTTTTGAAATAGTGGGAAAATTTTTGCAGGATCAATGCCTTCAAATATCTTGGGGGGGGGGGGGGGGCTAGTGCCAGTAAACCCATTTAATTGCATCACTGGGAAATGCTATTTCCCAGGTTTATTTGATCGTAAAATGCCCAAACTCAACTGCTTTAGGCACATTAAAACAGTCCATTTTGCTCAATTTATTTGCATATTTTTGGGTCAAGAGAACGGAGACAGATAACCTGAAATACGTTATTGAAAAAGAAGTATTTCCAGTGTACTTAAGACTGAAGCCAACTGTATAAAGGAAATGTATTAAATAAGAAACTATAATACTACTATTTTTAAAGTAAAATAAGCACGGAATAGTCCAAATAATGGGAAGTCTTGATCATAATTGAGGCTACATGTAGGCAGTCGTTCATATATTTGCAGAACTATTGAGGTTGAACTGAAAAATCGATGACCTTGCTTTTGTGGCATGGCTTGATGGCGCAGTGATTGGCGTAGTCTTCAGCAAAATCTGTGAGCAAGGTTTCCAACCGCACTGGTTGAGCTTGATTAATTTAAGGGACTACCCGCATTAGAGTTACTAATTATAGAGCCTCAATAATGCCGCTATCATAACTCAAAATAAGTGCCGATGCAAACGTCCCCTTAATTTGACATGAGATCTACTTTGGCATTCACAAAAAGGAACAAAGAGAGCGGTCACTGCCCTGCAGGTGGAATGTCTACATAAAACTTTCCTTTCAATCACCTATTTATTTTACATAATATTCTTCAAATAATTCTCAATTGTACCGAGGCCACCGTTTTGATTATTCTCTTAAACACCAAAAGCGCGTGCATTATTATGCTTTAGCAATTTAAAGACTATTTTGCCCATTTCATCAAAAGGTCCATCTATTTTTTCTTGGCCACTAAGAGAGAATATTGAATTAGATTTAGTTGGAAAATCTTTCCCACTCTAACCAAAATGTACTAAATATGGTTTTGAAATTTCATACCGATTTAGAATTTCAAAAATTTTCGATAGGGGGTTTATTAGTGCGCAATGCAAATTTTAAGTTAATTTCTTTTTTTGTTAAATTTAGTAACGTTGACAAAGGAATTTGTATCTTCGGATAGTGAGAAACTTGTAAATTAACACATGCGGGTTAGAACAGAAGAGAATTAATTTGAATCAGAAAATTGAAGACAGCTGAGAATGGAATACAGTTCACATTCCAAAGTTCAAATAGTTGAATTTGGTGATGTATTTACCCGTAGTTCGTTGACAAGACTATCTGACACAAACAGTTGATCAACATCACCAGGAACACTTTTTTCCAATAATCAAGTTGCTTTGGCGTTGATTAACCCTTTTTCATTCACTTATATTATTTACTTTTCTATTCTCGTTCCAGTGTCTTGAGCATATGCAGTAATGGTATTTCTATTTGAATTTAAAAAATATTTCATTTTTTGATTACTACATTTTATTGGCAGATCTTGTTATTTTTTGTCATGGTAGCTGTCCAAGAATTCGATTGCTTTTCCGCTCTAAATATCACTTTAATGCTGCATCATCATTGTACTTCAATTTAATTCTTATTATGAATTTTAAAATTATAATAATTTTCGAAAATTTGATGGCCTATCAAAGATTATAATCGACATTCTCAGCTTCTTATGTGGCCAATTTGATCTCATTAATATTAATTCTTGCGCGAACTTCAAGTTTTTTTGGACTTTTAACTTAGGTCATTTTAAAGAAGCGGTGAGGCGCGAAAAATGGGAACGCTATTTATCGTTCAAAACTTCCACACTGCGCTCATAAATTTAATTGCATCCAGCGAGAGCGCAAGAGCGTTTTTGCCCACCAACACGGGACCATAAAACCAAATGCCTCCAACTTTTGCTCTCTCTCTCACAACTTCCACAAAATATATAACGCCCTTTGTGCTACTTATTTTTAATTCACCACCTTGAAAGGAGCACAATCAATTTGTTTCTTATTTCGGTTTGAAAGGGTTTCAAAGTCTTTCCGACAAGTATTCACCAACTTATTTGCGTTCACTACAATTATAAATAGTGATTTTGACGATAAATCAGTCCCCACAAATTGTAATCGTGTAATGGCATTTAATCATTGTATTCGGTTGAGATTAATGCAAAATTCGTGTTTTAAATACTTGATTTATTGGAATTCGATAAATAGCAGAGTTGGCACCTTGTCTTAAGGGGTACAAATTTCAGACCCGATGCTCGAGTGATCCGTTTACGTGATTTTATCTATATTCCTTTGCGATACTTATAATCTGTTAACAGGAAGATTGAAATAAGCGTAAGTCGACTTAACAAGAATTTTTCTATTTAAAAAAAACAAGCAGATTATTAAAAATGTCTGATTTAAAGTAAGATTTTTGTTCAAGTATGGAGTATTAGCTCAAATCGATTAATTATGATTTCGCATAGAACATTAATAATGAAAAATAACTCGCCTGTAAGTTATACATTTGGCCAGTACTAATTCTCAATTAGTCTAACTAGCTTTTTTTCACGAATTAATTTTGCTAAAAGGCGAAAATTAAAACCTGCTGCCAATTTTCTGAAATGCCTTTGCAATTTTTATTGTTGTCTAAAAATCAAACAAACCGGAAGTCAGACCATCTTTTCAAACTTTTAAATGACATCTCCATGCAAACAAACGTTGAGTTCTCACGTTGTTAGCAGAGAATGAGCAAATTTAAACAAAATCTTTAAAAACATCATTCAAATCCAATAAGAAATAAAATGATTAGTTGAGAATAACCCTATTTAAAATTCATATTTTCTTCACTTCACTATAAATTTACTCATTAATCAAATTCCTTGATTTGGCTATCATTTTAGTTAATTATGGATCGATTTTGGCGATCGATTTTGCTGCATATGTCAAGCGGTTATTAAGACCTTCAATAATTTTTACTCAAAACAGCATCCTTTAAAGTTCACTCATATTGGAGGTACTTTTGGTAAAGTGTGCTTTTAAAGCCCTGCTAGTGTTTTATTTATCGGTATTGCTTGCCTTAGCAACAGAGCAGTTAATGCTTCATTTTCTCCAGACATTTCAAAAATTGTTTACTTAAACAAAATCTATCCTTTTTTTGCGGATCACTTTTCATCTTGATACAGACCTAATTTAAGTGCACCAAACGTGAAAGTAAATAGTTCTTACTGAATATATGTGAGTTCTGTTTGAACATTTTAGCTTTCGTAGTTTTAAGTGATCCACTTGGATCCCGTTCGATGAAGTTCATTTTCCAAGGTAAAAAAAATTGACGCATAAATTATTTCAAAATAATTTTAGCTAAAAAGATTTTAGGTATTATTCTCTAGTGAATCTTGAATTTGTCGTAAATATCTAAAAATATTTTCCCTCTTTACAATAACAATAGCACATTTTCTTTTTGTCGAATAATATATATATATATATATATTTCTACTGATCGAGCGCGTGGGGTGAGCAACAGAAACTCAAGGCAAATGTCTGAACACGTGAAGTTGATAGGAGACCTCGTATGCATTTAAGCTGAAAATTTGATTCGCCAAAATATTTTCCGTTTTCGCTTAAAATCGTGTGTGCTCAGATTTAAGCCGCTTGCAGTGAATTCTAGAATGGCAAACTCTTCTCTCAATGACGCCAACTAACCCATTCTCTATTATTTTGGCAATTATTAAACATTTGAGAAATTACAAACAAGTACCAACTAGGAGGGGGGGGGGGTTTGTAAATTTGCCGATTACAGCAACATGATAAGATTGTCGACAAAAAATTGACGTCATTCAATGGGTA
>UZAE01012263.1:15444-35701 GCA_900617975.1 Rodentolepis nana
GGGGTGGGAGGTGGGTGATTAGATAAAATGCTGGCTTCGTTAGCTGTTGTCTTAGGATATTAAATCAGTGCTTCTTCTTTCATATTAATCATATTGTTTCAACGTACAGTCTTCATTCAAACATACTCATTACTATTTCCATTGGATAATTGAGCTAAATGATTGCGAAAGAAAAAAAGTTGGATTGTTGTATACTGTTGGTCCATTAGGAACCAATATTAACCTTTCATTAAAGATTCATTTTCATCATGCTTTATGACTGAAAAACTCAAGAGCATTACTTCCTATGCATACAATGGCTGGAAGATGGTAAGTTAATTGCAACGGTGAATGACATTCATTGTGCCTACCTCTCAATATCCCAAGCCTAGGGTGGTTCGTGAATCTCATTTCTCTAATTCACAAATGAACACTCCTTGTTAATTTCTTATCAATCTTTGAACGCCAATTCGTTGTCCCAATTAAGCACCTTTATCATAAATCGAAGTGTATAACACACCCACGTTTTCATCTTCAGCCCATAGTCTGCTTAGTCTAACTGGTTTTTTTTCAATATTAATATGCATATATACTCATATAGGCACTATTGTAGTACGCGTATTTTTGTCCTTAATCGACCTTCGGCATACATATTTGCGCATGTCTGTTTCTGAAGATAATTATAACACTCTAACTTTCTCAACCTAATGGCAAGCGTAATTTTGTAAGCCTCCATAATACCAATGTGATATATATATATATATATATATATATTGGGAAGTGAAACAACTTTCACAGATATCATTAGACTTACCTCCACGTGGTGCACCCTGGGCAACGTATATTCATACGGCAAAAAGTCTATTAACTGGCAGTTGACTTCTGACTTTAAACTGCCATGATCCCACTGTATGCCATAATCGACTACTTCCACAGTGCCCACCTCACCCTTTTTCAACCTTCGTCTTTGAAGCACTCTTCTGTTCCACCCCCCACCCCCTCTCGACTTTCTTCCACTTTGATGTTCCTTCCCCTCTGTGAAGCCTGAAGTCAACTAAAGGGCTGATGAAAACTATCAGAACGCCTGTCATTTGATATAAATAATACCAATGTGATATATAGTGGGAAGTGAAACAACTTTCACAGATATCATTAGATGTGGCTGGAGTACTGACTAATTTACTACTGTGCACCATATGATTTTTTCTTGTGCAAAATGATGAATAAAAATGTTCACGACTGTGATTGCAACAAATTATTTGCCAAATTTCGTAAAAATAGCCTTTAGACACGAGTGAGTCTTGGTAGATTTTGATCGTAACTCACAACAAATTGATTTTGCAAAAGAAATTGAAATTAAAAATGAAGAAAATTTGGCATAATGACATTTTACTAAATAATGTTGAATTAGGCTAATAAATTAAAGCAAAAAAACATTTTGTGCTTTTCGAATAAAAGACAATTATTTGGATATGCATAATTAGTGTAATTGTTAGTCATTTACTTCAACATTACTTCCAGATATTTACAACTTTCAAATCTTGCCCGATGAAACGGGCAACTAACTGATCTAAAGTGGACAGCAAACCAAAACTCGATTTGATCCATATATATATATATATATATAAACTTATCTTTAATATTATAATTTTAGTATTCTTATTAGTACATTTCCGATGTAATTCATAAATTTGGCAGACTATTTCGCTATTCTATCCCTGCTAAACACGCACAACTTTGTTGATCATGGATTTAGCAGAAAGGGCTAAATATACTCGTTTTCGCCTAAACTAAATTAATTATATTATTTCTTGTCCTTGAGCGTACTCCAGGAAGTCATTTAAAACAATGAAAATAATTGCAAAAGTTTGTAGATAATAAAAATTTAAACTGGTCGGTGCATAATGACAAGAGAGAGGGCTGAAAAATATTAACACTTACCCATGAGCTTTAAACTCTGAAAATAATAAAAAAATATTTCCAAAGTTTTACAACGCCATTGTTTTAATGTATGGCAATGCAAAGGCCGGATAACATCTAAACACGCATATGTTTAATGTGTCTAGATAAGAACGAACAGTGTGAAAGTAGTGGAGTCCAACTATTTTGACGTGATTATTAAATACGATCATATGGGCGAAGTTCGCATATCAGTAATCAATAGGTGACATAAAGTAGAGCGAACTATTTGAACCCCTATCCCATTGTCCTTTACAATGTGCTTGTAACTGTGAAATTTTAGACCTGATTTCTATTTCCAAGAATCGATTCGTCATCTCACTTTTCTCTGCAAACTTTGAGTACACTACCGATCCACCTTATTTCTCTCTTTTGTTGCTAATTGCTTTACTTTCCAAGAATATTTGATTTGAAGCGGATATCGCTTGTCTAACTCAGTTAGAATATTATTTATTTATATCAAATGGCAGGCTTTATGATAGCTATCATTAGCCCTTTAGTTGACTACAGGCTTCACAGAGGAAGATGAACATCAAATCAAAAAAGTCAAGGGGGGGGGTGAACAGAAGAGTGTTTAAAGATGTTAAAAAGACAGACAGATACAAAGGCAGAGAAAAGGTAGGATAAGTATGGTGGAAGTGATTGAATATGACATACAGTAGGGTCATGGTAGTTTGAAGTCAGAAGTCACCCGCTGATAAATAGACTTTTTTGCCGTATGAGTATACGTTGCCCAGGGTGCACAACGTGGAGGTAAGTCTATCGCACACCCCTAAGGTTAGAATACTGAAGGTGTTCTACCGATGACTAGCGCGACCTCAGATACTTAATTCAGTCAGAATGTCTTCATTCGAAATCTAGTTTTCACTGAGGTTGCTGTTTTTTGGTATTATAGATACTTTGTTTGATTTTTAACACTCCACTTATTACCATTTCGAAGCATGAATGTCTTGAAGTGGACATATTCCCTACAATATCCCAGAAGTGTTTACCTTCAAAGTTTAATAATAACATTAACAGTTTATTATTAACAATGAAAGTCGTTTAGTTTGTTTTTTTGTGGTTTTATAATCCCTCTTTAAATGAATTGTTTAAAACTCTAGCATGGAAGAATTGGATGACCTATGTGATATGATCTAGAACAGTTGCATTCTTAGCATTTTGCTCTAAAAACTAGATTCGCCAAAATAATCAATGAAAAAATGTCCTTAGCTAATCACTTATCATCTTTACTCTAAGTATGCGGTCCTATTTTATTGAAATTTAAGGCATATAAATGCCCAGAATCACGCTTTGATGACATTTCATTGTATTGCAACTGGATAAAATAGAGATTTTGAAAAAAAGCATTGCTATTGAAATTTAAATTTATATTTGCGTAATACACTTAATCCCTGCTAAATTGCACTAAGCTTTACATCGAAAAAATCTTTCTTATTTTAGCCCGTAACAAGTTTTTGTGGAAAGAAAAAAGTCCAGAAAATTGGGGTAAGTAAATTGTTGAAGTAAATTCAACATGTTTTCAATGAATCGTTGTTAGTTATTGTGCGAATTTTACAGAGTCATTGGCTTGCACAATTTTGTAGTATGGATAACTCTGTGTTTTTATTGAATACAGAGATTTATGGATATTTAGCGGCTTAATCAGATTGTAACATAAAGTTTGCTGCGCAATAAGTGATAAGAGTCAGAAAGGTTGAGATGAAAGAATCCCTACATTTGATCATTGTATTCGGGTCGTAGGGTACTTACTCTATGGATCCCAAATTCCAATTTCCTAAGTTACTCGTCGGTTTAGGGACGAAATTCTTACCCACAAACTCCAGGCCTTATAAACTGATCGATCAATTATCATGGAAAGATCTGTGCATTTCACGTCATTTTTCCATTACTTTGAGTAGAGTTTGAGCACTACTATTCAATCGAAAGGAACTTTCTAAGTGAAATATACCTTAAAAGCTTTCTTATCAGAAGAAATTTCGGTGAAAATAAAATCCCCCCCCCCTCCTCCTATTTCAGTCAATAACCACGCATGCTCGCCTGCAGATTCGGTAGTTTTGTACACATCAAAAGCCACAAAACCTACCGAAGAGGGTTTTTTTGTTTTAGTGAAAGCGGCGCTTCTGTAGGCAACTTTTGAAAAAAAACATGTTCCAAAAAATGTCTTTTCCGGATTCATTTGACTTTAGTTGCAGCTAATTTTGTGAAGGAAAGGCTTTCTTGAAACCGAAAAAATATTCCAACACTAACGATGATAAGCAAATCTCAAGAATGCGCATTAAAAAGTATTGGACTCAAAACAATGGCAGGCTTTAGGATAGTCATCATTAGCCCATTAGTTGACTTCTGACTTCTCAGTATCTCTGGGTTTCTGTCGTTGTCTTTAGGGCTGGACACCAAGTCAGATGGGTCTTCCCCATTTCCTCCTCTAGGTTCTAAAAGTGAGGCATGTGGGTTGAGCGTATACTCCCAGAGTGCCTAACTAAATTTTCGGAAGTACAGGAATTGAGGGTCACCAAACTATAGAAGCCAATGAACCTGAAACGAATTGTTGGAGGCAAGATTAAAGCAAACAGCTGAAAACAAACAACTGTTACATGTAGTACAATGCAAGTATTTGTATGGGCAGACCCATAATCAATAAATAATCACAAGGAACATTTATTTATTTCAAATGGCAGGCGTTTTGATAGTTATCATTAGCCCTTTAGTTGACTTCGGGCTTCACAGGGGGAAGGAACATCAAAGTAACGGAAAGTCGAGGGGTGAGGAACACAAGTGTGGTTTACAGATGTAAAAGCGACAGACAGACACAAAGGCATAAAAAAGGTAGGATGATTACTGTGGAAGTAGTAGAATATGGCATACAGTGGGGTCATGGTAGTTTGAGGTGAGAAGTCAACTGACAGTTAATAGACCTTTTTGCCGTATGAGTATACGTTGCCCAGAGTGCACCACGTGGAGGTAAGTCTATCGCACATCCCACCACAAGGAACATATATTTAAGCATTAGGATAGTTAACAGTAGTTCATTAGTTGACTTCTGGCTTCCCAGTATCTCTGGGTTTCCGTCGTTGTCTTTAGGGCTGGACACCGAGTCAGATAGGTCTTCCCCATTTCCTTCTGTAGGGTCACATAGTGAGCATGTGTGTTGAGCGTATACTCCTATTCTGTGAAGGTGCTTCGCCAGACAATCGTGTCCGATACGTAGTCTTAACTCTGCTACAGTTTATCTTGTTCTGATTTTTTATAACTATACCGAAAACACTTTGAAGCTTAACATATACTGAAAAAGCAATCAGTAATGATAGAAAGCATTTCAAAAGGACGAATATTAATGCAGTGCTTACTGCATTACACAATCCGTTGAGGGGATAAATACTTCGGAGTGAAAATTTGACATTACGTGGTAAAGAATTAGAGCCATACTCACGATTTTAATAGCCATTTTCTTATAATAACATATTGAATATATGTTTCACATCTTCTAATAAAACCATTTTAATAAAAATTCTCCCTTTCCAAATCGAATTATTTGCAAGTGTTTCTGAACTCTTTACAACAATACCAGACTTAATGAGTGAATAGTTAGAACTACCACATGAGTGCATGAGTATTGCCGAATCATGGGTTACCTAAGAAACACAAAATACTATATAAGGTATATGATTTTATATTGTTGGAATAGGAGTTGCATTCCGTCATCAGGATAATTAGTGGACAGACCGCAATACAATTATAGCACCAAGCGTCAACAATTGCACATGACATCCCCTCCCACCACCGCCCTCCCGCCCACCCTCCCACCGTCTCTCTCTCCCCCTCTCTCGTTATTTATTTATGCACTGGTAAAATAATAATAATAATCTACATCTGCTTTACGATGCTCTAGAGTGCAATGGAGCTCCCTTACTGTGGTCAATTTTACTCGCCCCAATTCCCTGAGGAAATTTCGCTTTCATCCATAACAATTTTATGATATTCCACCCTAACAAATTAAATCCGCTAGCCTAACCAATTAAGCGCGTTCAAATTATTGAAAAAAAATTTAAAATGTTTCAAAAGAAAGATAAGCAAATTTCTAAATTTGGAATTAAACCTTGCCTTTAAACAACTCAAGGCGTGTGTTCAAATAGATCAACCACTTGTAACTTTACCATATTTTTTTAGGTATTCATTATTTAAAAAAACAAAAAAATTATCATAATATTAAAAAGTAAACTTTATTTAACCGCGTTTCTCGTCTTTTTACAGTGATACTTCTCTTCCAACTTGAAAGCCTGAACTTCTGTACAGGATCTGCCTTTATTTAACTTAAGTGGCCTTTAAACTTCAGCCTTCGATAAGAAAACTTGCATACGCCGCTTGATATTTGTCTAAAGTCTATTATATTTATTCTGTATATACTTACGAAACACTTATTTGTATTTGTGCAACAAAAGACTCAATTGTTGAAAATGGTTTCATATATTAATTATGCACGTTTGTACAGATTGATAGTGACTGTGTGTGTGTGTGTTCCTTAGAACCTCGTTTGATACTTTGTAGTTACATGTAGAGTGCTTCATAGTAATTAATTCTTAGTAGATGCCTCTCAAGAAATTCGGGAATATGAAAGTTAAGATTAATAAACAAATACAAGAATGAATTAGCAAAAGGTTAAATAGTGATATTGTCAAATGGAGATACAGCCAGTTCTTGAGTGCTCCTAATTCGTATGATGAACGTGATGAATCGTAATTCGATTTATAAGTGCCATGAACACGCTTGGAGTTGATTTTTATTCTCACTTTTATCGATCTAGTTCAAAAGCGAATGTCAACTAAGCAGAGATACTTCGCCTACGGTGTAATGGGAATGGAAATAACTATTATTGCGAAGTGAGTCTTTATACTTCTTGAATTATGGCTCTGCACTTTACTCTCAAATCGAATAAATTAAAACTCTATATCTGGATAAAAATAGGTGGAAATATACATAGAATCGACTATCTTTTACTGAAAATAAGCGTTGAACAATGCTTTGCTTTACATAAACTGATTTACATATGGCTAACACATGCGGGTCTCTGGTTTTGCACAACAGCGAATTCCGGTTCTCAATCATTTGCAATGGAGTGAATTTATACTCCTAGAAGTCAATAAATGGAACTAACTAAAAAAACAATTTTAAAAACGGAATTAATATACTAATATAAGAATACAGAGTGGAAATTTTATGAGTAAGTTTACATCTCTTAATCATGAACTGTTGACAGAATCAAAGTAAATCGTTTTCCGAATGGAGAGTTATTTGTACATTTATTATTTTGATAAGAAAAAGCCTTTTCAATACTTTAGCAAATGATTAAATTTGCTTGAAATTTGCTCACTTTACTTTATTATTGGGTAAAAACTTACATCTGAATAAGCAAATGTATATATACATAATTGAATTTCTGGAATTATTTATAAATATAAGTACTTAACTATACTTATTGGGACTCTACCCTTTTATAATTTTATATTAAAATGATAGTGAATTAGATAAATCCTAATCCAGTTATTAGGAAAATTTTAAACAATGGATTGCAGATATTTAATATCAAATTTTATCGTGTATGTTGCCAGATTATAATGTTATAATGCTTTGTTTTTCTCATTCATTTGTACCAATCCTTATTTAACCTCACACACAGGTGCTACCTTTAAAAGTCCATGCATCTTATGTTCTGTAACACATTTATAGCAGTTATTACTTGACTGTTTGCAATATCCAATAAATTTTTGAATTATATTTTTTTCATATTAAACGGATTTTTATTACTTCTAAAATTCACGTAAATATTCATATGCTTTATTTTCAACTCTCGAAAATTTTGTCATAGCATTTGCTTTTATCAGTACATTTTCAGAATTACTTTATTGACACAGATGCCGCTTTATTCGAGCCTTGAAACTCATGTCATCGGCAAGGAATTAGAATCGAATACGATTTCAGAATCCATACCTCCTCCTACTTTAAAAACGACCGTTAATTATGGAGAACTGGCTCTCAAATATCTAGGTGTTGACCTCTCCAAGGTTGCGTACGATGATTACGGTAACCCGATTGATACTGATACGGATTCAAACTCTACTGTTGTTTCTCCCAAAACTAGTACTCCATTTAACCCTGCCCTAACATCTAGGGATATCACTGCCATCCAGGCGTCTAAAGCTATTGTTCCCAGGGATCCAATTAAAATTTCTCAACACATTCGAGAGATAATTGTCACAAAGAACACAAAATGCCACCTGGGTCTACAACTCAAACGACTCGATGGCGGTGTGTTTGTTAGTAACGTTGAAGATGGCTCCCCTGCTTTCCAAGCCGGTCTTCGTTTTGGTGATCAAATTCTGAGAGTCGATGAAAAATTTGTTGCCGGCATGAAAGGCAAAGAAGTCATGAAATTCATTGACAAAAAGTGTGGAACATCTGTTTTACTTACAATTCGTGACAGGTTATTAAGCTTTCGATTTTGATCAAACCCTATTGGAAATGAATATGATCAAGGCTCGTTTATTTGCTGTCCATTTTCAGACCTTTAGGGCGTGTCTTTACTCTTACAAGGAACAGCCACGGTATTCTTGGAATTATGATTTATAATGGGGCTGTTGAAGATATTGTCAAAGGTTCCAGTGCTGAGAGGAATGGAGTTCGAATAAACAGTCATCTTTGTGAAATAAATGGCTTCAATGTTCTTGGGATGAAGGATAGCACAATTCAGGAAATCATCAGAGCGGCCGGCCCTGTTGTAAAAATTACCGTCATTCCTGGTTTCTTCTATAAAAATCTATCAAAAATGTGTGTTTTCTGATCGTCCATATTTCCTTAGCCATTCAAAATTTTGGTTTTTGACATGTTTTTTCTAATTTTTTAGACTTGGTTCAACTCAATTCAAAACCATGGATCGTACGCTTCCAAGGCTATAGCCTTGTACTTTTCGTGCAACTTTGAACTAACTTTATTGATTATTTTATAACGTTTTGCAATCAATCATTAATTCTGACATGCTTTCAGGGCGTCTAATGTATTCTACTTAGTTTCTAATAAACCTAAAAAATTAATGCTGCGGCTATTTTCAGGATTTTTTTAAAAAGGAATCAAATTTGGCAACTGAAGTATACTAACAGTTGTTTATAAACCGAAGAAATATATGGAACTAAATATCTCATGTGGAACATTTCTATGAACTTGGAACTTTGTATACTAGTTGCTCATTAGACGAACGATGCATTTGGTGTATTTTGGCCTGTCCTGTTTGTTAGGACACCTCTGGTTATTGCTTTGATATTTAGAAGAACCAAACAATTGTATCTCTACGGGAAGCAGATATTTGAACAATTCAGCATCCAAAGAACATGGCCAAAGTCCAAATGTTTCTTTTGTTGCATTGACTCCCACATGCTTCATGAAAATTGGTGGTATGAAATCTATAGCTCAAGTAGATAATATATTATTAAAACTAAAGCATTAGAGTAAACAAAAATATAGTTAATCCATTTTGAAAATATTACATATTAAAACCCAACAAACTAAAAATGTAACCATAAGCGATAGAATTCAATAAAACAAGTAAGTGTTAAGTCAATTTTTTATGTTGAAATTTGTTAATTTCATACTCATAGTCGATTGTCATCGAACAAATAATATCGGCGATGGTATTTGTTGTATTCATTTTATCTATCGCAAATTTCAGTCTCCTAAAGACAATTATTTTATAGCTCGTCATTGAAGCAATTTACAGAAACTACATCAAATATCATGAAAAGCACAATTAAATTTGTTTTGAAATAAAAAGATTCTCAGTTTTATTCAAATAAATAATTTCACAATACACAATCAATTAATAGCTTTTTTATTCATTTGAATATTTAAACTGACTGCATAAACTGGACAGATTTAGACCAAATTATAGGAAATTCGCCAATATGTTTTGATAAAAAAGTTAAAAATTTCATTCAACGAATTACATTTTGAGGGATGTCCTGAGAGGCTACGCAATTTAAATTTTCTAGCAAATTTTTAAGGATTGAGAAATTCTGAAACTCCATGTATCTAAAATATTGGCAATTTAAACCAAACCTTTTATCAAACCGGTAATTTTACGATCATTTAGACGTATAAAATTTTTTAAAAAGTTAAAATGTCTGCAATATGACCACTTAGAACAGTTAGTACATTTTGATAACTTGATTTCATGTATTTCGATGAAAACATTATTTTTTTACGTCTAGATATACAAAATTCAAATTTTAAATTTGATGCATTTGCGCAATCTAGGCGTTAATTGTCAATAGAATAATTTTGCATATGTTATATGACCTTTCCTATTTTAATCTTAAATATGATGCTTATAAATTACAATATCAACTGTCCTCATTTCAGTAATAAAATAACTAAAGATTTATCCATATTATACGGAAGATATTAGGTACTACAAATTTTTTTATCTCGTTTAGCAAATTAATAAATATATTGTCTAAGACTAATTTATTAAACGCGTTTCGTAAAATATCGGACAGGAAAGATAATTTAACCGATATGACTTTGTAGTTTCTAGAATATCTTAGTACCATAAACTTAGATCGAAGGGCAATTAATTTATAAATTGACCCAAAATGCAATGCACATGCTGTTCTTACAATAAACTATGTAGATTAAATAAATGGATGAGAAACAATAAAATTAGTAAACATTTGAACCTTAGAAAGTGTTTCTTTCATTAAAACTTCAATAATATGCTATCATTTTAATTCTTTGTGTATTACATCATGCTGATGAACAAATTTACATGCACAATCAAATTATATCGTCTAACTTAAATTAATATTTGAAAGTAATGATTTTGGCCGTTAATATGTATTTGGTTTCATTTGTCTTTATCAATTTATCAAAGGGCATTAAACTGTTTTACTCGGCTAAGACCTATAAAAGGCTATATATTTCTAAATTTTGCAAAGTACGAATCATCAGCTAGTTCTTTCCCTAAAATGTAAGTTCGTAGTAATTGTCATAACTGATAGCTGTGTTCATCACCATAATGAACCATAATTTTATCTGATATTGACTAATGGTGCCGTTTTCAATTAAGTGTCTACTTATTATCTTACTGAATTATTATTCTTTTTTATATATCTTAGTTAGATATGTAAAAAGTAATGCGTTTAAAGGGATATAATGAACTTTCATAAGAATTTATATTCCGTTACTGACACACTTTCTTCTCTACAGATGTCTCTCTATCCAAGTATTGAATCTCTTACGATTGGCAAAGAAGCCGTAGCACAAAAGAACCTTGAAAATGCAGTAATCGCCGCCGTCAGCAGTGCACCTGAAGCAAGTGTCAGTTATGGAGATTTGGCTACTACTTTTCTTGGCATCGATCTTTCTCGGGTTGCCTATGACGATTTTGGCAATCCCTATTATTTAGATTCGTCAAAATCAACTGCAGAGAATAATGCCATTACTACCAGGCCTTGTGGTTCCATTGTTCCAGTTCAAGCGGCTGGCGCAATTGTTCCCAGAGATTCAATTACAGTCTCCCAAAACGTTCGCGAAGTTCGTTTACAAAAGGACAAAAGGGGCCTACTTGGTATTCAACTTAAAAATTTGGATTCAGGTGTTTTCATCGTCTTTGTCGAAAGTGATTCTCCAGCCGCTGTTGCTGGCCTTAGATTTGGTGACCAAGTCCTAAAGATTGATGAAGAATATATGGCTGGAAAGAAAGGCAAGAAGGCAATGACATTTGTGAAGAAGCGATGCGGAGAAACTGTTACCTTAGTTATTCGTGATAGGTAATCAAATTATGTCCATGAATACATTGAGGAAAATGCACTTGCTTAACTATGTGAAATTTTGGTAAATTTAGGCCTTTGGAACGCGCGCTCACGCTTACAAAGGACAGTCATGGATCTGTTGGTCTTTTCATTGAAGACGGATTGATCAAATCTGTTGTGGAAGGCTCCAGTGCCTATAGGAATGGAGTTCTTACTCATACATATATTTGTGAAGTAAATGGAATTAACTGCCTTGGAATGTCCGATAAGAAGATTCGTGAGCTTTTGAAAATAGCTCCCGTGGAAGTAAAGATCACACTGATTCCCGAATTTTACTTCGATGAACTCACTAAAAGGTATATTGTTTTAATACGAGATCGTTTCTACTAACATTGACAAGCTTCCATTTCCTTTCGTTTTTTGCTATTTTAGACTTGGAAGATACCAATGGAAGCGTATGGATCGTACCATGCCTTTGTACTAGTTTATCTCCTCTCCCCTATGGATTTTATCATCTAATACTCATCCAAGCTCTTCATTCAATGACGTTATTTTGGTGTACAACATATCTATTTTCATGTAAAACAAATACTTGCTGTATATTATCTAGATTATTGTTATTTTACTCACTTAAATAAAATAGATCGGGATATGAGTTCGAAAAAATAGGCACTTTACAGTGTCTTCTAAAATGTCCGAATCGAAACCAATTCTGCGCATTAAAAGATTTAGAATCTTGGAATGATTCTTCATTGGAAATAATTTTCAAGCATTAAGCAAGTATGAAGCGTGGTTTTTTAGCTGACTAATTTACAAATATTTAATCATTGGTGTTTAGTGAGAGCGAATTTTTTTCCTTGTACATACTCCAATTTTCTTGCATAAATTTTCTTTACAATTAACTTTATTTGATGATTAAAAAATTGCGTTTAATACTTTAAGCCATGAATGCTATACAGTTTTTATTTTCTTAAGATGCGCTATATTTTACCATTTCTTTAAATTCCTTAAATATTTGTGGAGGGCACAATGATACCGTGGCTGAACAACATAGTCAACTAATGTACCTCATAGTATTGTGGAAATATGGCGAATAAAGTGAAAGCATGGTTCATAGTTATAGAACACCGGCGTAAAGCCTATTCATTAAAATCAAATTAGGACTACACTACGTTGTCACTCGCGATCACGTGATCAGAAATAAGACCTCAAGTTCCAGGCTATTTGAGAGCGCATGAGAACCCATTGGCCGACCTTGGTAGTATTAAGTGCTCCACAGAACTGTTGAAAAGTTATCGATGGAGGATGCACTGGTCCAACCCTCGGTAGATAAGACATTTATTGATTTTCTAACATCTATGCTTTTAAAATTTCGATTTTCAGTTTACCGATTACTTTACTCCCACCTGCTTCCTGTATTCTGTCACTGTCAATATCTTTTTCCCGTTCTCGTGGATCGCAATAGGTCAGGCTGTGACTAACAATGGACCTAGATATCCCAGTCAGACCATAAAGTCTGAATTCAACAACGCATTCATGTCTCCCCCAAGGTTAAATGGTGCGTTCCCTTATCTTATAAAGGACGCTGAAATCAATAAATCAATCCCTACAGTTGTTTATTCAGTCTTGATAGAGTTGTGAACTCCACAGATTTGGCAAGTTTTAATTTCCACCAATTCATTCATTTTCTCCGCTCACATAATTACAAAATGAGCATTTGTGCAATTGGAACTCAAAACTTTAAAACCATTTGCCAATCGTGTATTGGACCGCAGATAATTGAGCAGTAAAGAAATGCCTCATCACTCTAGACTAAAAATAGCTTTTGATTTGTTTTAATTTCATCGGTGACTAAAAATCAGTGGGTGTAGTGTTTTTTTCCATTTTCGAGATTATTTTGTTGCTCAATATGGATGTTTTAAGATATTACAATTGCGAATATAATAAATATTGTGGGTGGGTGGTTGATTCAATTTCATTCACTAAAAAATGCAAAGCTTGGATATGAACAACGCTATAACAACACATAATATCTTGTGATGTTTGATTTAGGATATTATTTCCTTTAATTAGTTTAAATTCAACTTAACGAAAAATACACAGCCTTAAGAAGTAAATAATGCTAAGTTGGTGGTCTAGGCCTGATTCGTTCGAAAGCGTTTGCACTATTGATCATCCTCATTAATCCACATCGGTTGAAGTCCGAACGTCAGCAAGTTGTGAACTGAACAAGAGACTGGAACTTAACAGTCGGAAGAAAAAAATATACTTAAATTTACACTCAGCTATTTACTGTGTAGGCAGGGATATTGGAGTGTTTCTTCAAAGCCCCATGTATGAATTCTCTTCACACGTGAGTGTTACACATGAACTACATTCTGAAATGCTACTAAGCTCTACTAAATTGAACTTTAATATACTCCCTAATAAAATTTACTGATTTTCCTATAATTTAATGAGTTACAGCAGTCTTATCCTAGTAGGCAGACCAAATGTTGAGTGGATGACATGGATATATTAGAAAAAGATACTAATTTAGAGTGAAGCAGTGAGTAATGGCCTGTGGGGAGCTAAGTTGAATCGATTGAAGCTATTTTTCTTTTTGTAGAATCTTAACGGGGATGCATGAATCAACATGAATGCTCCTGGAACGTTAATGAAAAGTGTGTTATGTGTGATCAAAATTACACAAGTTTGAAGAACTAATAGAAAATAATTAAACCGAGTCTTCAAACTAGCCTACTTTGCCGTTGCTTGAATTTTCAGTTGTATTAATCAATATTTAATTCAAAACGGAGCACCTTTATGTTGACATTGTAGAACTATTAAGCATTTCAATAACCTAGGTCTAATTAGAATCTTTTAGTTATGCACCCATACTGTATACGAGTATACTGTGGTATTATTTGAATAAGCAAAAGTTTGTTCCATCAATTAACTAGAACTGTTAGCTCATACTTTGACTACTCTCTCCGTATCAAGGTCAAACTGTGGTTGTCATGGTTACCAACAGTATGGCGTAACGAGGGCTACAAAACTGTGCGGTGTCGTATGCTAAGATGCAATGTAACGAGTTTAATTTTCATTGTTTATTCGGATGAATTCGCCTCCTCGTAAATTACCATTTTAAATTTAAATGCATATTTAAACACACCTTATGATTCTCTTCACACATAGAGGAAAAGCGAAATTGTGCAGGTGGTAAAAAAATTTGAATAAAAATGAATAGAAGACTTGTGTCGTAATAAATAGGAGTAGGCGGATGCTTTGAAATTTCCATTAATTAATTTTACTCAACTCGGCTTTCCTAATGCGCCTTGAATGAGTGCCTTCTCGAGTGAGTTTCCTGTTCAAATTTGGACAGATGAAGGAAAACAGTTTTCAATAAAATTTCCAAGTTTCATTACTATTACTGCTATTATTACCCGCAGTAATAAGAAATTTTCGTTACCGTGGTATTTTCATTGCGTGAAAGCAATTTATATCGAGAAACAAATGATACAGAGAAGCGGTTCAACGAGATGCACCAATTTTACTACATTTAATTTCAGACTTGAGGTGTACAATATTTGTCAAATGAGCAGTTCACGTTATAAAGGTCAAATGTCACTATTTGACACTTGGTCCACCTCTTCGCTTTATCTTAAGAGGACAACATTACCAAACATTCAGCTTAATATTTTACTTTATAGCCGTGAAGAGTGAAGTGAAAACTTATTTATTGCGAATGGCAGTCATTATGATAGTTATCATTAGCCCTTTAGTTGATTTCGGGCTTCACAGAGGGGAGGAGGAACATCAAAGTGACAAAAAGTCGAGAGGGGGGGACAAAAGAGTGATTCAAAGATGTAAAAGAGGCAGGCAGACTGACACAAAGGCAGAGAAAAAGGGAAGGTGAGTATTGTGGAAGTGGTAGTTTGAGGTCAGACTTTTTTTGCCGTATGAGTGTACGTTGCCCAGGGTGCACCAAGTGATGGTAAGTCCATCGAACACCCCAAATGAAGTGAAAATTGTAAGCCGTGTACACTCAAGGTAATCACATAATATTAAGCTCTATCCAAGTGCTATCTTTATTGATTTTGTCGGTGTCCTTAAATTAGCAGACTTATTTAAGTGCCAATCGTTGGTTGCTTAATTAAATTATAAGTAAATTAGGCTTATAACTAAGCGTGTAATGAGCGATGTTGACCTAATATTGTCAATAGACAACTAGATAACGGACTCATAATTGTTCTGACTGAATGTAGGCTACCTTTTGTACTCCCATCCGCCTTCTACTATTGAATAATTAATCATTGAGCAAGCTTTAAATGCTGCTCTCTATTAGCTAGCATGGCAATGCGATTGGTAGCGATAACGTCGCACTTTGCCCTTATTGATTTTCAAAGCTCATTTATGAATTTAAACACTAATTTTCGTGCGGATTGAAGGTCTTTCTTCATATTTATTTTATTGTTTGTTTCCCCGGTTTTGCTGGTACATCCTTCATTAAAAGGCAAGTAATTAAGATTTGAATAGGGGTTTGAAAAATTGAAATGAATCATGAGCGTCAGTCGTCAGGTATTTATTTCAAATGGCAAAGGTAGAGAAAAGGTAAGATGATAATTGTGGAAGGGGTCGAATATGACATGTAGTGGGGTCATGATAGTTTGGAGTGAGAAGTCAACTGCCAGTTTATAGATTTGTTTGCCGTGGGCGTATACGTTACCCAGGTTGCACCACGTGGAGGCAGGTCTATCACACACCCCAGTTTGAGAAGCTTCATGATGTATTTGAATATGGAAGAAACCACTTGTGTGGGTGGGTATATTCTATTACTATGCTTATTAGATTATATTCAATAAATTCACTTGGTAACATGTTGTCTTCGGGCTTCACAGAGGAGAGGAACACCAAAGTCATAAAAATGAAGAGGGGGCAGAAGAGTGATTCACAGATGTAAAAGAGACAGACAGACACAAAGGCAGACACAAATGCAGAGAAAAGGTAAGGTGATCACTGTGGTAGTTTGAAGCCAGAAGTCGACTGCCGGTTAATAGACTTTTTTGCCGTATGGGTTTACGTTGCCCAGGGTGCACCACGTGTAGGTAAATCGATCCCACACCCCAGTTATAAAATATATTCTTTCTGTTTCATACCGAGCTTAGTAAAACATGAAATTACATTGAACTATGGTTTTTCCCCACTAAACTTTAATGACATAATGCGTGGGTTAAAAAATTTATACAGTTACATTATGAAAGAGCGTTGTATTTAAGTTTTGTCGTTGATGGATATGTCAATAACACGAAACAAATCAAAGTATTCTGTTTAAATATTATTTTTTTCAAAGTATTATAATTAATAAAAAATTGTCCCAATTGCGATGGGGCTTGGCTCTATGTGTAGTTAGAGGACGTTGATCGAATTGTGTGTAAATGGAAACAAGTGCCAACCACTGGGTGCCGCTAAGTCTCGTTTAGGAAGGGGGGTGGGGGGGGGGGGGGGGGGGGGGAGGGAGAGGACCCCTTAACAAAAATCGATTACCTTCCGAGAGTCTAACTGATTACAACTGCCAACAAAAGGTGGAAAACACAAACAATGCTCGAGTAGAACCGGCTTTGTGTTAGAAATAAAACACCACTAAGTGGAATTAACTAACAAGAAACCAGTTAAAAGTCAGATACAAATGCAGAGAAAAGGTAAGACGAGTACTGTGAGTATTGATCCCCTCATTAGTATCTTATTATCATCTAATCAATAAATTAAGCTCACAATTGTATAAAATACCCGATATATGATCATAATTGGTCATTGATGCTTTGTAACATTACTGAAAATGAACTATTACAATAGTCTATTTACCAAATGCCCTTAGATTTACTTTGGGATAATATCATATTGACATGCAATAAGTTTAGACAATCAATTTGTTGCTATAACACTTTTATTAATACAATTTAAAAGTAAAATTTGTTTGTTATTGCATCTGCGGAATTCTTCGTCATTTTAGATGTCATAAAGTTATGTTTGTGAGGCAACTGGATTGGAAATTTCAACCCAAAAGAAATGGGATAAGTCTTTAGAAAATCACATGCATCTAACATCTGATACCTACTAGCAATATTTTCGCTACTTATTGGGTCAAGGCCATTTACCAATTTCTTGATTAAATCCAAGTTCAAGATCATATTCAGGTCTAAAAACATTATGTCAGAAGGTTCACTTCAGATATCTCAAGAACTTTGTGCGATTATATTTTGGCACTTCAATTGCGAAATTTGCACATCAATGTTTTTACTAACTTAGTTGAGAACAATTCAATAGCCTCAAAGATTGGTCTTCATTCTGTTGATCATATGCTTAAAGTTGGCATAAATACCCAGCTAGATGGAAAGGCGAAGGAATTATAAACTACTTCCGGTGAAATATGGCTTCCAGGTCTCTATTATCACCCATGCCAAGCCAACACCATTGCCTACTCTTGTCTTCTAGCCTTGTTTGAATTTCTTGAGCCAACTGTGACCTACCTAAAGACACTTTTGGAAGTACTGATATCTTATTCAATAACGACATTGTTTGGAAAATGCTTCAAGGGTCCAGACCTACATGAAATAGCTTTCTCCTCTATAGTCGTAATATGACGAGACGATAGAATGTGCGAATTCATTAAAATGTCGCGTTATAATGTCACGGCCATTGTGATTTCTGGGTTCTTTCTCGAACACCTAACCAAGGAGTATGTCCAACGGAACAATTTTCATGTATTTTTCATTATATATTGTTTTATTCTGTATGTTTTAGACACCTTTCCAATCATTTCAGGAACAAGGATTGGTCTCAGATTTAATTAATCTAACTTTATTATGGCTACGATCTCAAGTGGTTTTATGTGTTTAAAGAATTTATTATAAATTTATACCTCCAGACAATAATAATAGTGAAGTTTCTTCACTTCAGCTAAAAACCAGAAATGGATATTGAATAGCCCGCTTTTTAGGGGTGATGGACTTTATCGTCGAACTTTTCTTATTTCCTTCTTTGTTCGATTACCTATCTTAAGAGACGAAATAACTGAGTTTGTTCTTCCAACAATTCTGATGTGTTGGTTTAAGTCATGTCCAATCCACACCTCCCTCACCCTCCCATATATCTGTCCGAAATGTTCACGAAGTCTCCTTCCACTTGTGGACAAAATTCGTGTTATACTTAACGTCCTAACTTGGCCATATGCCAATAAAACGGTATATTGGTGTTCCGTGTTTAAAGTCGTGAAGTGGTGATAGTGAACCGGTGTAGTATGGAGAAGAATTGGATAGATAACAACTGCCCTCAGCTAAATATCATTGATTGACTTGAGCTAAAGAAATAGGAAAAAAATTATCTTGAGGACACTACTGAATTCTATGGTGTTATGACCTTCAAGATGTGAAACATGTATTAGCCAATCTATCCAAAGCACACTTGTGGGGTGCACGATGCTACCATTGTTGAACAACGAAATCTCATGCGCGCTCAGACAGACTCGGAGGTGCGGCCGTGCTACTTGTTGCGTAGAGACCAAATGCAGCCGTGATTGCAGATACGGCCTAGCCAATCATCAATCAATAGACACTGAATTGTCTCGCAAGCCCTGAGTTGGATTTTAATGCTTAAGCAATGTGACAAACAGCACACCATAAATAAATGTGCTCTACACCATACGGCTACTTCCTCTATGTTGCTGAGGGTCTCTTGTCATGGAGACCATTGAGGCTAAGTTAAGGCGTACTTGTATAGCAATCCACTACATATATTTGAATAAGTTAAAACACTGTTTTCAGAAAATGGGAATTATCTTGCCTTACCTATTTGAGTGCTACCTATTGCAAGTACAGCAATATAAATATATATATATTATTTCATTAAGCTTTCTGTTTATCACTTTCAATTGTTTTCCATAATTAGAAGTAATACTTAATTTTTTAATGTGGGTGGAGCAATAAAACTATTAAATTCCTAATGAAAAAATCATTCAAAATTGATGCTTGTGTCATAGTTGCAGAAGGTAATCAACGCCATCATCAATGCTACCACGAATTGAGTTAAATTAAATTTAAATTTGATTTCAGATTAAATAGATTTCTCATCGACAGCCATTTTGCTTACCAGTTCCTCAATATTCTCTCCTTCAGCTTTACATCGATTCGGGATATTTCAATGGAAACGAGACAGTCCGTGTTTTGGCGGACGGAGTGATTGAGGGGTCATTGCACTACTTCTGGTTTATGATAAGGTCAAATCCATAAGCATGTTTTATAATTTTATAAGAAAAACTTAATTATGGTAAGTTTCATGTGTTTATACAGACATTAACTTTTAATGCTCACATAATCCTTTCAATTCAATGCCGCAAGATTAAATATATTAATTTTACAGTAATGAAAAGTTATAAGTGGTGAAAGAAATATGCTTTCTTGAAGATAAATGCAAGGGTGCAATGAGAAAAGAAAGGAACTTTAGGGGTTATCGATTTATTATCAACGAAAATGTGAATTGTT
>UZAE01012263.1:39154-49561 GCA_900617975.1 Rodentolepis nana
TTGTCCTTGCTCACACCTAACGCCCCCCCCCCCACCTTTCACTCCGTTTACAACTTCTTCCTCCTCGACTACTTTCCATTATCCAATATGCACATAAGTCTACTCGATTCCTGATTTTCTTAGTATATGTGAGGTGGATCAAGTCATAATTTTCTTGGCATCCAAAGTGACTTTTTAGTGGGTTAGTGAGACTTTAACTGATTTACCCATTTAACTAGATTTAAAAATATTAAATGATATCTATAAAACGCCGCAAAATGGGCTGGCATAATGAAAGCAATTTTAGTATTATAGTTTTTGTTTGATGAAATCAATATTTGCAATAACATAGCTCACTGCATTGCACGATTTACTATAAATATTTATTTAATTCAAATGGCAGGCGATTTTATAGTTATCATTAGCCCTTTAGTTGACTTCGGACTTCATAGATAGGAGGAGAAACATCAAGGTGACAAAAGACGAAAGGGTTACAGAATTACGATTCACAGATTTAAAGGAGACAGACAGAAACAAAGTTAGAGAATAGGTAAGATATGTCTTTTTTCGTTCCTGTCTGCTTCCAGAGTTTGTTGCCAGAGATAATTGTCAAATCAACATTCAAAATTGATGGATTGTCTCTACAGTAATCTATTACTTCCAGGATGAGTCTAAATGCTCGGTAGGGAGTGACTCAAAGTAGAAATGAGAAGAACGACCTCCCTTAAACGTCCCGTCACGATTGCTACCAAACAACATTTAACCATTGGTTACGCCACCTATTAGATTTTGTCATATTGTGGTGCTTAGTAGTAAAAATAATTTCTTCTTTTCCAACTCACAATTTTCGTTTCTAAATAGTAAACTACTGGGATCTTTTGAGCGAAGTAGTGAGAAAAATGTTAACCTTTAAAATTGGCATAATTAAGATTATCAAAATGCCCAAAAATGTTAAATAACAGATAAAAAATCAATACTTTATGTTAAGAGGCCAGTTTTCGGGTGACCACAGTTGTAAATGCCTCGTTTCTCATATTTCCAAACAAAAGGGGAAGAAATTATCAGTAGAAGTTAGTTCAGTTAGGGCTTAAGAGGAATAGTGTTTATTCTGTTTGCGTAACGCTGACATTTATTTATATCAAAAGGCAGGTGTTTTGATAGTTATCATTAGCCCTGGAGCTGACTTCGGGGCTTCACAGAGAGGAGAAGGGACATCAAAGTGACAAAAAGTCGAGAGGGGGAACAGAAGAGTGATACACAGGTGTAAAAGAGACAGACAGACACAAAGGCATAAAAAGGTAAAATGAGTACTGTGAAAGGGGTCGAATATGACAAATAGTCGGGCCATAGAAGTTTGAAGTCAACTGCCGATCAATAGACTTTTTAGCCGCATAAGTATACGCTGACATAGTGCCTATTCAATTGGCTTAAGCCACAACTGCTCCCTAACAAGATCAGCGGCGCTAGAGGATTCGGGATAAGCAGCATTTTCCAGAATTTTCTAATGTGAATGTGTTACCTTAGTGCAGCCGTGTTATCCCCGGTGCCACCCACAGGAATGATGAATATGAAGAAAGGGATGTAAGGATACAACGAATATTTCCACATTTAATCTCTACTCGAGGGAAGGCATCTAATAGTTTTTACGTTAACAAAGGTTAGAAATTAGTGATAGTTTTTCATCTATCTTTATTTATCTTTCTCTATCTTTGATTTGTTGTAATTGGGCATAGGGTAGTATGTGATTAGATATTAATTGAATTATAAACGACTAGATTTCATATAATAATGTTTAAAGATCACAAATTTCGATTTTTATTTTGCTTGAGTGGCAGCTCACAAGTTATTGAAAGATAATATGTGCTTCCACCAACTTTGGCGAAAAGTGGAATTTTCAAGAACACCACATAGGGACAAGCCATCATCATCATCATCATCACCATCATCTCGTGACTATTCACTTGAAGCACATATCATGAAGACGAACTTTATGATTGCTTCCAGTTATCAAAGTGCGGAATTCTCACTTGGAAAAGGTGGAATTATGACTGATATATCGTTTGATGAAGAAGCACAAGGAAGCTATGTTACGTAATGAAATATACACTTCGAGTTGGAATACATTACCTTCGCCAATTAACTTCTTTTAGATTTTAAGGGTAAGAGTTAGTGTTATGTAGGCACTGTCAATACGTCCTAAGTTAAATGTGGCGGAATAATTTGTGAAGCAGTACCTTTGATGTCACTTTTAATATTCTCGTCTGTGAAGTTCAAGGTCGTGGTTTCAAGGCCATTGTTTTGAACACAAATGAGTTGATTGCTCAATTTCTCTGGTCATGTGTTAGAAAGCAGGCTTCTTATCATGAATCCTGATAATCTTTACCCATCACCCTATAGATATGATAAGGAAAGAATCCTTGATGTGCTTCGGAGCTGTTTACTTACATGTGAAAATAAATCTGGCGCCGGTATTTATAGATTTTTCTTCTTTTTATTTCTGATAGCTAATTTTAGCCCTAGCTAATTATTATTGACAAAAATTTCTCACCTTACCGTTTGTAATAGAGTTTTCTACCATCAGTTGCAATAAAAGTAAATTTTTGGTGATGGGTACTGCACATTAGCCAAGTTCATACAAATCTTTCCAAAGTAACTTCCTAATTCTCTTCTTCGCTCTTCTCTATCGATATTCTATGACTGTTGTACAGTGAATAACGTGATAGACCTTTGCTTAGTCCTTAATTCCTGCCACCTCTCCGCTTAAATAAAATGTATACCACCTATAGGAATCTCAGAAACTAATAGACCAATTAAAATTGGCATTATTTCTGCTTTTAAAACAAATGTGAGGCTTAAAAATGAATTCCCCAGTCAAGTACAACAGAGGGGTGAGACGATATTTCCTTGAACTTCTTCAGCAAAAGTTTAGGACCTCAACTGTAGGGAACAAAACTTTAGCGTGGCAAGTGCAATGGCCTCTCGACCAATCAGTGATTAAAGCCAAGACGACCAATCAACGGTCAAATCTAGTATGTGGTTATCTGATCAATCAATGACCAAAGTCATCACGTGGTTATCACACCAAAAACTGCACATAAGTTCCACATTACTGTACCATATAGCACTCAAGTCTGTAGAGCACCAATTCGCCATACCCAATAAGCGTGTTCCACTTCATACACCTATTTCCTCATTAGCTTTGCGGTAGCCTAGCAAGTTCTAAGAGTCATTCCATATATAGGTGGATCTACCACAGAGATTTCTGAATATAGTCAAGAAGCGAGTAAAATATGTTTCAAGCATGGTTTGCTAAATGCTTTTTTCCCATATATTCACGGGAATAGGATATTCTGATGAGAATATAATTATTAAACCCTAATTCATGAAATACAATAGGCGCAACACTGACCATGCAAGGATTATTGATTGTCCATTGGCTGAGAGGTCTCCACACTCATGCTCCACATGCTTCCTAGTGTGATTAGCAGCACTCCGCGCGTTCCAGAATGTTCGAGTGCAAGAAATCGATTATTTTAATTATGATAAGACAGTATACTTCGTAAAGCTCTATTTAGACTAGTTAAATTTCTATCGGCTTGACCTCCTTAAAATTACAATATTTGAGTTTCGATTTTGAAATTAAAATATTATTTATTTATATCAAATGTCAGATTTGAGTAGCTTGTAAAGGGGCTCGCTCATTATGACTCATTTTACAGATTCGATCCCATAATTATGGGATGATATTTTCAACTTTGTAATTTTAAGATTATTTAAACTAACTAACCTTTGCAAATAAATGAATTGAAAGTAACTAAAAGGCTCATCAACTAGCGGCGATATCTCTGTTACGAATCCACTTACTACTTAAAGCATGAAGTAGTGAATCAGCCACTAAGTATATATTTTCAAATCGAATTCAAGAATCAAAAGGCCTAAGACTCCTTTATTGATTTCATTTCACAATCAGTACTTTTGGTCCTCACGCCTTGACATTTTTGGGGTGTACTGTTATCCCATTTCAGTTGCAATCTTTCCCATTTTTAGAATGACAACAAAATAACTTCTGTCAAGAAATAAAAGAAATTGATGGCGTCTCATTCTTTTTTGATTTCAAGAATACAGCCAGCAAATGTTTTATCCATCTAGGGGAGATTTTGGAAATTTTGAGAAGGAGAATATCTTTGCCAGGTTACCTTAGTTTAATATATGCTTCTTGATTTAAGTTAACGAAATGACGGTTTATTCCTAAAGTGTTTCACAAAAGCGTTTGAAATTCGAGGTATTATTAGTCACTCTACTAAAAGTACATCTTGACTTTTTTTCACCGTAAATTCTTGCAATACTTTTAAAAATCTACTTCAATTATGATCTTAAACTGGCCTCACATAATGAAATTTGGTAAGAAATGTTTAAAAATGCTAGTCAGTCTTGAGTTACTAAGCAAATATTGGCTTTGTTTGTCTCATTTCTGAGCGCAGTGCCTATGGGGAGATCAAGTAAAAGGCCATTCCAGAGATTTTTGTATTATTATTCCGATTTCAGGGTTACTGTTGTCATTTGAGTAGGTATGTTTTTTTTGGGAAAGTTGTGGAGCATTACCGGGAAGAAGAGTTGAATGGGTTACTTTCAAACACTAGAAGATTTAGGTGCTTTGTCAATTTGTTCCCAAATCGTTGCCATCAATTCTCACCATTTACTGTATATAAATTAAAATGGAGATAATTAAAGTGGAAATCTACTATTTCCATTTAACTTTTTCAATTGTGCAATTCATTATGAAATGTGACAATTTGATCAAAATTTTGGAGATTTTGAATTTGACGACAGCATACTGGAACATCAAATATCGTAAACCTTTAAATGGTGAGTAATTTTCGATTTAATTAAAGTAACTTAAAATAAGTATAGCAAAATAAATCAAACGTCTTTAATGGGACACTAGTGTGCACATTCGCTCTAAGTCTAAGAAAAGTTTTACCTGAACTTTCATGTGTATTGACAGTTGAAAAATGTAACAACCCTACCGACTTAAATGGATGATAACTGAACTGAATACTGTTAATGCGAGGCTGTAAATATAGGAGTTAAACAATAATTATACCTTTAATGAGTGTCGAAATCAAATCATCGACAAACCAGAACGCAAAGACTAAACATTTTCCTGTTTGTTCTTATTCACAAAAATAATTTGTTACGGCCACCTTTGATGCTTCTTATTGAATGTATTTTCCTGCGTGTCTTGAGAATAATCCTGACAATTTCGTTAATTCTTGAAAAAAAACGATACCTCTGAAATTTTGGAATAATAAGTTAAATTAGTCATACGCACTACGCCCACGCAGATCACAAGGCCACTAGTACTTCTCTCAGCGTGTCATAGTAATACCATAAGCGTATTTAAATTCGTTTTTTTTGTCCATCATAGTTCAATATGTAGGGGTGTGGGATAGACTTACCTCCTCGTGGTGCACCCTGGGCAACGCGTAGTCATACGGTAAAAAATCTATTAACTGGCAGTTGACCTCTCACTTCAAACTACCATCACCCCATTGTATGTCATCTTCGACCACTACCACAGTACTCATCTTACCCTTTCTGAGCCTTTGTGTCTGTTTGTTTCTTTTAAATCTGTGAATCACTCTTCTATTACCCCTCCCGAATTCTTCTCACTTTGATATTCCTCCTCCCCTCTGTGAAGTCTGAAGTCAACTAAAGGGCTAATAATAACTATCAAAACGCCTACCATTTGAGATAAATAAATAAATAAAGCCTTTAATTTGATATAAATAGATAAGTTTGTCTCCGCTGTCAACTTAACTAGAAACCATGGATACTGGAATTAGAAGGAGGTACAGACATTTGTTTATGAAGTCCGGCAACCAACCCAATCGTTTTATATTGGGACAACTTGGTCACAAAATAAAGGGAAATTCGAATGTAAGGAGCAAAATATCAGAAAATTCATAACCAATTCCTCCTAAAATACAATCTGTTCAATAAGCATAATATTTTTAACCTCATATTTCGCTAACCAAACGGAATGTAATTGCAAGTGTTGAGTCACCTTTTTATTGAACAAAATAAATAATTTAATCCTTTCACATTCTTTTTTTACTAGCAGCCACATTGCATCCCCAACAAATCATGCTATCTAATTCAAATAAACCACGGCGTCCGTGATTAATAAAACAACAATGTACGCGGCTACTAATTTTCTGGATTTCGTCCCCGTAAATACCATAGAAACTCCATATCAAGTCCAATATGCATTCATGTTCGTCATAATATCTTCCACCTTCATATTTATAAAGAGCCACGATTAAGAATTGGTCTGCTCTCATTTTATTGATTATTTCTTCAATAACTCTTTTTAACGGAAGTTCTGGGGGAGCGAAATATAGTATAAAATCCGCGGTTTCCATAGCCACCGTATTTACAAATAATGAATCGCATATCTCGCGAACGAAGTGGCTATTCCAATCGGAAAACAATAGATGTAACATAGGATCAAAATATAGATAGCGCATGGAAATACTAAACATTGGCTTATCGAGGAATCCCATTCGCCAAAGAGAGTTGAAAAGTAACAGCGATCTTTCAATCTCTCGGAATACCGATATCTTAGGCATGATAACGTGAATATTTATGCAGGTGTCCTGAGGCTCTTGAATAGGATGGACACTACCTGTTGGCAAGTTTGTTGCTTCGACAGCTTGATCGGTGTTTTCTTCCTCTCGAGTTGGGGTATTCCCAGAAGAAGGAAAGTTGGCACCGGGTTGCCAATGTATAGGAGTGCTTGTGAGATTTGGTCTTTCCTCCCTTTCATTTGATTCCTATTGGGTAACCACAACAAAAAAGAAAATGTATCAGACAAAGTGGGCAATCGAGGAATTGGATTGAGCACTAACTCACCATGATCAACCTGAGAGCAGATCAAAAATTGACTATCTTTAATGACGAATATAAAATTTGTTAAAACGATTACAAAACGAGTAAATATTAGATTAGAAATTCAATTTAATAGTGCTAAATGCAAATGGTGTCAATAATTTTCATTTTATTTAAACATTCATCACGTTCAAATATGGCATTGTTTAAAAATTAGTGTAAATATTTTTTGTTAAACCATAAACCAATCTCATTTGGAAGAAAGAGTCAAAAGATTTTTTCCTCAGTTCAAACTGACGAATATTTGTGGCATTTGCAAATAGTCTGCTCTTTCCTGCCTTTATATAACTCTTAAAAATTTATTCATTTCCCATTTGAGTGTCAAAATTAAGGATATAAATTGTCGTAGTCTTTCAAGAGTGATGATAATTTTGCAAACGACACGTTATATTGTGCGTTGATATCTCCCAAGTTTGTTGAAGTTCCAAAGTTAGAATTTATTCCTCAATTTAAAAAATACACATTTCAGTTGTCCCCAGTCTCACAAGAAGTATTTTTCACTTTGCATTGTTCTCAAAATTGATTAAAATAAAAATTTCCGCATTTGGTCACGCCAGCTCCATTTATTTTCGACAATTTTTCAGCCATATTGTAAAAAATGAGGAGTTTTCACTAGAGTTCACTCCAGATGCCTTGAATGCATCACCCGCCTCTTCATGACTCCTTTCTTGGTCTCTGGTCTCTCATTTCTTCACTTGCTCCAAGACTTTTCTCATTTATCATATTTGTGGAACGCGTCATCGCCTATGCGTGATCGCATGCGCACAACCAATAACCAATCAGTAGCCTTCGTTTGTTTAATCGGATCCGTCATGTTGACTATGACTAACTTTACGGCGTGTATACCTTTTACCAAAGAATACTTCCTAAATAAATGTGTTCCGTGCTATATGTCTGTTTCCTCTATAGCTGGGCTGTTGCTTAGCTAGTTCTGGGAGTTTAGCTAGATGCAGGAGTTTCTGGCATAAGTAGTTCTGAGTCGGTCAAGGCTTTAAAAGTGTAGCAATCCGCTACATCTGCAACTCAGTTCTGTGCTCCAATCTAATGACAATCAAAATGAAATTATATCTGGTTCAAATTGTGGTGCGATTTTGTTGAAAAATTATCTCTACTCATTTGATTCGCTAAATTCAAACACGATACGCAAAAATTTGCCTTTTGGATATCATTGTACTTGATTAGATATGGATTAGATTTTTACTCAAGTTAACTAAAATGCCAAAGAACGGAAAATGTGACACAGTAGTCAATAATATTTTGATATTTGAATCAAAATTCAAATTTGGATTATTGATTAACGTTAATTAGCAAACTGAATTGTAGATTGGATTGGTAGGTTGATCATTGTAAATAAAAAAAGAATTGATAGAAATTTTATGGAATCCCCGAAACTAGACAGAAAAAGGAGTACTGAAAAAAGGAAGATAAATCTAAACTATCTCCTTTATTTGAATAGCATTAATATTTTCATGTTAAATTTATTTTCGCATACATTATTTATTTCAAATGGCAGGCGTTTTGATAGTTATCATTGCTCCTTTGGCTGACATCGGGCTTCACAGAGGGGGGTAGGAACATCAAATTGACAAAAAATCGAGAGGAGGAGAAGAGTGGTTCACAGCTGTAAAGGAGACAGACATAAAGGTAGAGAAAAGGGTAAGGTGAGTGCTGTGGAAGTGACATAGAGTCGGGTCATGGTAGCTTGAAGTCAACTGTCGGTTTATAGACTTTTTTTGCCATATGAATATACATTGCCCAAGGTACACCACGTGGAGATAAGTCTGTCGCACATTCCGGTTCAAACTTTGCATATGTTTGATAGACAATTTTTGATCTAAATCTTGCATTTCCCCTCGTTGCTTGACTGACTTAATAATGTCGAAATTAGTGGTATAAAAGTTAAATATCTAAATGTTTAAACAAAAACATACAAAAAATGTCTAAGATATAAGTGTGGATTTGGTTATATTCTTTGAAGTAAATTTATCAATAATCATTTTAATTATTTTTAAAGCTTGCTACCAAGTTTGCGTCCACTACAACGAAGGCGTTACAACATTTATGCGAATTTTTGAGTTATTTTTTAATGCATGGATGAGAAGTTATCGTGCAATTGTCACTAGTTCCATGCATTTTCAGAGCTTGAGGTAAAGCTTAGGGCGACTTACTTGCCACGTTCCTTTAGTACTTTTCCAACGGTTTTACTCTAAGATGAAGTTAACTTGAATCACTAATTAGTGTGAGCAACCTTCCAGTCGTCACTTCAATTCCTCCTTGCTCTTTCTCTGATGAAATTGAGTTAAGTAAAGGCTTGAAAAGTAACAGCAAATCAATTGTTCAAATCTCTAAATTTTTAGTGAAGCGATACTGACAATTTCTCCTTATCGATTTATATCGTTAATGAAATTTCCACGCATTAATTTGGGTAAGTGTTCTGAGATCAATCACTGGCAACAAATACGCAAAAAATAATGATTTCAGCTTAGCCTACATGTTTGTTCATTTGGTAAACTCATTAACGTTAGAAATTTATATTATAGGATGAAATTAATCAACTTCTAGTGGATATGCTATGCAAAATAAGAATCTATTGTTGTAAGGCAAAAAATGCTTTTAAGACCGAGACCGCCTTGAAAAAAGCAAAATTTTGTTCAGTGCGCATTTTCCCATATTTGAGCAGGTATTGATCTCACATAATTGCCTTCTTTTTTTAGACCCCGACGGAACTTAACTTGAGCAGAGTATCCCTCAAGCATTTCTTTTAAGCCCCTTTGTAACCAAATCGACACAAATGCCAATGGCAGCTAAAGCTGTATGCGATGAAATCCAATTAAAGAAAGTGCGAAATCATGGAAATGTTTCGAGACCTTGGCGATATTTATACATTTAGTCAATGGTTTTGCAAGTAGAAGTAAGAGGGAGGCAGTTGTGTTTTAGTTATTTGAGTAAAAAATCGTTAAAGATGATTTCCTCCTTGAACCTCTGGAAAAGTATCCTTAAAGTATTGCAGTTGGTATCACATTATTTATTTATTTACATCAAATGGCAGGTGTTTTGATAGTTATCATTAGCCCTTTAGTTGACTTCAGAATTCACAGAGGGAAGGAACATCAAGGTGTAAAAAATTCAAAGGGGGGGAGGAACAGAAGAGCGATTCGCAGATGTAAAAGAGATTGACAGACACAAAGGTAGAGAAAATGGTAAGGTGAGTGCTGTGAAGTGGTGGAATATGACATACAGTGAGGTGATGGTAGTTTGAAGTGAGAAGTCAACTGCCGGTTAATAGACTTTTTTGCCGTATGAGTATACGTTGCCCAGGGTGCACCATGTGGAGGTAAGTCTATCGCACACCCCGGTGCCACATTGCAAATATTATTAGTTATTAATTTATATAAAATAATTAAAATGGAAAAATTAAAACATTTAGAGAGCAAATCTTATTCTATCCAATCGTCTCCATAAAGAACAAAACTAATT